>CP139504.1:89153600-89263600 GCA_021014915.2 Artemisia tridentata subsp. tridentata
TTCATACTTATTAGGGTTGTAGATACCAAACTTCGTACCCGTTATAACTTTTGCTTCAATCAATTTTGGAAGGCATTGTGGTACAATCATTCTTGTTCTGTTGCACAACCCAGAAAGCACATTCATTTTTTCTCATAAACATACTGGACCGCCGACTTTCAAGGTAAGCTGATGTTGGGGTAGACCTTTAAAATTCAAAATGTTCAAGTGCTCCGGAGGATATAATACTTCAGATTCACCTGCATCACTGGAGACTGGAGTAACCATATCAAAAACTATGATAGATAACTGGATCCCCCGGAAGCGATGACAAAACTTGTGCATTTATGACGTCGGTTGTATCACCCACAGCAAAGAATAGCTTTACTATCACCACAGTTAGCAGCACTGACACAACATATATATTATTAAAACAACGACCTATATATTAAAAAAAATTCCTACGATAAATCATACTATACCTAATCATTAAACAAAAACTTATATCAAATTAGAACTAAAGTTAGATTATTATACCTGATCTCTAAGATGTAACACCATGATGAAGACGAAGGTTTGTGAAGAATTGGTTGTAGGTTTTTTTTATGTCGATAGAAGATGGTTTCATCGGAGGTAAACTGAAAACGTAAAAAGGATATGTTTGGTTATTATGAGTAAGCCGACCTGCACATATTATTGTAGCAGTATTACTTCTACCTTATTGAGGTAAATTTTAACACTGGACCAGCCCGACCCATGCAAAAATGATCCGTTCCAATCAAAACCCATTGTTACCCATTTTATAACAGGATGTTTATATGTCCACCTTCATTTGAATGGTGAGTTTTGGGCAAAAGAAATATATATATATGCTAAGCAGGCTGATTGCCCTTGAGCACTACATTGCATAGAAACAGGATGCATTCATTAGTTATGGAGCAAATGAACACTTCGTGGGAAGATTAGAAACTACACAAGCATTACTCGAGTAGATTTTATAACCAAGCTGTTTTTGTATATAAGTTAACTTTCTTTTCTTTGACCCGTTTGACAGAAAAAAGAAACCAAATTCGCCCATGCATAAAATTGGCTTTACCATCTTAAAAATCAATACATGCTAATATCAGCTAAAAAAGTACAGGACTACTTACAGTTGATATGAAGCAGCTGTCAGCTTCAGCATCATTTGTGGGCTCATATATGTCATAAGTTTCATAGAAGATCTCATCCACGGGTCCCATAAGATCTACACCAGGCTTTAATTCACTCTCAGGGTCGTCAGTCTCGGCCTCTGTTGTAAACAAAAGCAATATACATTACTTGCTTATTATATATTATGCAATAAAAATTAGCTCCGTAATTAGGATATATGTGATAGCTGGATCTTTGTTTTTGACCAAGTGAAGAAAATAGGTACATGTTTTCCATCTTCCTAGGGAGTTAAACTGGATAAATGTTTGCCGGCCTCTTAGTTCTGATGGTGGTAGTGGCTTCAGTTTTCATATGGATTCGGGTTTATCCGAAGAGCTGTTAGTTGCAGTAATGAAGCTTTTAAAGAAGTATTTGATGGATGAATCTGTTGAGATAATTGAGATGGCATCACATGCATTACGTGTAAGTTGATTATAATTTTGTCTATAATAGGGCCAAAATGCATGCGAATCTGGAGATACGATTATTGTTCCATGTTTTTCTGACGTTTGGTCTTAAGATCTGCTTATAAGCATCTACTTTATATTCATATTTTATTTGTTTATTTACAAATCTTCATTGATCAGGGGATACTTTCAACTGAAAGTGGTCACCGAGCTTTACTTTCAGGCTAAAAAAGGGACTATACGACTCCTTTCTTGGGACACAAAGACTTGCATTTGAGTGAGAAACAACAGCTTGATATTGTGTTCACACACATTTTACTTGGTGAGTTGTGAAAATATGGTGTGATGTTGGTCATTTTACTGTTTTAGATTGCAGCTAGAGGTGGCAATTTAGTTATCAATGAGCCGCTTTCAGTTGTGTTTACCCCGTAACGGGTCAAACCGGTGAATTTAGCTAAAGGGGGAATAGGTCAAATGGGCTAAGGTCTCAGACCTTTTCTAATGCATAATTGCATATAACCTCTGAAGCCTTTTGTGATCATAATTATTAAACATGTTTAAATCAATAAAAAGGTAACCTTAAAAATTCGATATTTATATATAAGACTGACCTCTGTAAGAACGGACACTGTTAATGAAGATCAAGCAATGGCCTGGGAAATTCATGGGCTTGAGACCAAACACCTGCTTCTTTATCTGCATAGAAAAACAATGGAATAAATTCCTTGTCAAACAGAAAGTAAGGTTTCCAATTGCCTGTAGCAGATTATCGAATATGGATAACTAAGAACAGTTACAATGCCACATACAATACTTAACAGGAAAGTAATCTTAACATGATCAAGTTATGTCAATCGTTTACCTGGACATCATCATTAAACATTCTGTAGCTATTTCTATAGCGTTGTAGTAACTTGAAGGCCCCTTGCTCTGGAAATCTTCAAACTATATAGATGTTTACACCTGATGAGCATCTTCTAAGAACATTCGATAGAAAAAATATTATAATCCTAGGATAAAGGATTACCTGCACTATAACATGGGGCCAACGGGTGAACACAACCTCCATAAATTCATCAATAACAGCAATATACTCCTCTCCATCAAGACGGTGTTGTTGCAATCCCAAATCTAGACAAATGGAACTATTATCATCATCTATAACGGAAGTCACAAAAACATTGATTTAAGTACTGGATGAAATTTATTAATAGTACAAAATTGACACATGTACAGATACACAGGTTGGAGCAACCAATGTAGAAAATAATAGTAAGTTTTATGCTCACCGTCACCCGTTTTTGATCCATGGAACCACCTGCAACACCCTGCCATTGTTGCAAAGCCTCTATTATACTGTCTCTTGCAGGTTTTATCTGTAGAAGTTGATAAAAAAAGGGTTTAGTAAATCAGGGAAACCCAAAAAATTATAAACTTAATGATACGGTATCCAGTGTAGTACAAAATAATAAATGCATGATAAAAGACATCAAAAGGGTATCACTTTAACTTCTTCGAGCTTTTATAGTAACAATGCATGAACTAACCTTATCAAAATCGGAAAGCTTCAAGAGCGGTTATTGTTGGACAACAATGCATAAACTAACCTTATCAAATCGGAAAGCTTCAAGAGCGGTTATTGTTGGACCTGTTTTTCCAGTGATCAAGTTGCTGGAATGCAAAGCCAGGGCATTCAATGCATCAGCAGCCTATTTTCAATTTGTCCAATCAGTATTGTTGAAACAATTGTGTAAACTTTGTAGTTGTGGCTCCAAGCCTTGCGGATAAATCGCACCAACCTGTAACATGTATATTATTATATTTTAAGTTTATGTGGACATCATGCCATTAGCACCTGATAACTTAAACAAAAACAAAATCAATTACAAATTAGGATAAAGAGGAGAGCTGACAACAGTGTTCTGAATAAAATATCCATTAGTTATTTGGGGTTACCAATAAAAAGGTTCATGTCAAAACCTAAGGGGTGTTTGGATGTGCATATGGAAAGTACTGATGTGGTATTGAAATCAGTTATAAAACTGGTTGCAGAAGATAGTGTTTGGACATGTATCTGTTGCTTGTCGCTGTAATGATTAAATATTGAATGTTTGACGAATACTGAAAACTCAGGGAATTAAAATATTAAATGACCATAATGGACATACTTGTGATAGATAGCAACTTACAAAAGCTTAGCGAAGGTAGTGACTTTTAGTGGCCTTCTTTCATATAGCCCATTGTAGGCCAAGTAAGTTAAAGGATGAAATTAAGCTTCAGTGGAGTCATCCCTTTCTAGGCTCTCTAAATTTAACTTCTGTGGGTCTATTGGAGGGAGGCTTGCTTCGTAATATAGCTCAAATGCCTCAAATATGTCAATGCTCGGTTGGTGAATGGTACAGACAATTGTTATTCCTGTGTCAACAATATTCTTCACAGCCCGCATCTACACCTTTTTTTTTCAACTTCAGGTCACGATAATCAGATAATCAATTTAGACAACAATCATATAATCAATTTAAACATCCGCCAATAACATGTGTAAGTGTGTGGAGCGAGATGAGGCACCTGGGATAGAGAAATCATTATTATTTGGTGGAACAGATCCAACGGATGGGCCATTCAGCATCTCATTCTCAGTAGACGTATAGTATCAGGATCATAAACTTCCTTAGATGCCCAGAACTTAACAATTTTCTGCAATAACCTAAAACATGCCTAAATGCGAGTGCCTCGTTATCGATCTCATGAGGATTGGCACGTCTTTGCGAGCTGCAGTTTCCAACACAAAATATACGCATTGGATCTCGGTTTCTTGACTCACAGCATCATCAAAATCTGATACAATAATCAAATGTTTTAATGTTTTGAAATCTTCTGATTATTTAAGAAGTCAGCAACTAAATAACCAATAACATGATTATTAAAATAATCAATTTGCAAACTTAATCCAATTTATCATATGCACATTAATGAAAATCAGAGCATAAATTATATACCTTTTGTATGTGATTTCTTTTCCTCGACAACTGGCTCAACAACTGTGTCACCATCGGATTCAGTTGCAAGACCAGATACCATATGCCGATGGATTAGATGCCACATGCTCATGTGGTTTGTTTTATTTAAAGCTGGCTTCTTTTCTGCAACAATCTTCGACCCTTCCAAATTTCTATTCTTTGTTTCATGTATATCCTTAAAATCTAGATCATTTGAGATGGGTATCTCTTTCTTTTTCTCTTAGAAGATGTTCACGCCAAATAACATATCAGAAGACTCAGCATCATGATGACCATAGCTTGAAAGAGGTACAGATATTGGCGTCAGAAACCTTTTGTGTTACTTTAGTTTCTCGTTTCTTTCCAGAATGTTTGTCTGTTGTTCGTGTAACATGATTCATGCTCTTTGCAGGGCGTCGTTTAAGGTAAGGGTGACGTTTTTTTGGGGGCTCGTGTAACATCAATCTTCTTTTCGATCTTTATAAAATTTGCACCAAAATTTTCAAATACTTCTAATGCCTTGTTATCCGTGGTCCATTCAGGTGTATCTCTTTCCCCAAGAATACTTTGAAGCATGGGAGTCACGGTTTTTAAAAAGCCATTTCACGGTTTGTCTTGAGTTCATCATAATCTATGGTCCCTGGTTCAGGTAATTTACCTGTTGCTCAGTGGGGGTCGGTTAGGCATGAGCCCTGCATAAGGGTACTGTCAGAAATTCACAACTGTATGGAGTGCAGAAGCTACCCATATGATGCTGGTGCAAGGCTCAATGAGTTCTTCACGTGTGTGCATATAGCAGCTAAACAGTTTGGCGTGTTTAGGTAAAGATGGTTACCTGAATATAATAGAGTAAGCAAACACCTGTTCTTATAGTTTTTAAGTAGAGAAGCAAACAAATCAATCAATCCCAAACACCCCTTAATATACCTTTAGAAATATGCATATAAGCATGTTCGTTCACTAAGGCTGAAAAGCAAGCAGGTAACAGGCCAAACCGGGTGTTTTTACCCATTTAACATATGAGTAATATGGATAGAACGATTAAAGATATGTTACATACATGCCTTGACTATTGAATCATTCGCAAGTATGGAAGCTTTATCATGTGGTGTCACGTTCTTGCAATTGAACTTTTGAGCAAATGGCCTGAAACCAAACATCTAATCCATAAAAGCAAGTATAAATGTTCACAAATAAAAACATCAAATAGCAAGTATCACACAATTACCTAAAAATAATCAATTATTTTAAGACGGTTTACATACTCAAAAGTTATCGTGTGGTAGTTTGATTCAGGCAAATAAACAAATAATATAGTTAATAGATAAACTTCAGTTGCTTGTTAGCATGAAAAACTTACGTCGTCGCCAAAAGGATTATTACCCCACGGACCAAAATCTGGACCACCTCTACGACCCCCTACACTTGCTTCATAATTTTCATGGCCTGGCTATACACAATATATCTACCATTGGTATCCAAATGCACGTTGTCACCTACAGAAATAATAACAATTTCACAATACTTTAGAGCTTGCTGAAGCATATGCATGTAGCAATTCTACTGTCATTTACTGCATTACATAGTCGAAAGATATGTTCATTTAAACATAGAAATCACATTCGAATTATATTTTGAGGCGTAGAGAGCACTTTGCAAATTTAACTGTTTGGGTTTTATTGTTCAGATTCTGAAAAACACCCTGCACCCACGTGGCCATGTCTATCCGATAAGGTGAGTCATTTACAACAAATCGGTAATAAGGGTGCTTGTTATGAACATCTGGAAAAGGAAAACGTGAAAACTGTGAGGGATATTGCGGATTCTCCTCTACACAGATCAGAAACGGCTCGAAGATGTATTTGCAAGTTGCTCTAATCTTTCCTTTTTGTTGTTCTTGCTATTGTACTGAAAGCAATTCATTTTTTAGTACTCGATGCAGCTACAACGCTTCATTTTCTTTTTGTAATAATTCTGATTCTTGTGACATTTGCAGATGCTTAAACTAAAAGCTGATTCTAAGATCTGGACTGACATAGTTAATAATGCTCAGGCGTCCAGTGGGATGTTTTTGTACCTTGATCAGAGTAACGAACCAAAAGATGGTGTTAATTCTTATTGCCAAATTAGAACTGAAGGCATTTATAGAAGAATCTCATCGGTACATACCGGTGAACCATCTATCTGACAAACAAAAGGCAAGTCTAGTAGTCCCTAACTCCCTATGCCCGTCCCCTAAAATTCCGATTTTGGTTTAAGTGAATCTAACCCAAGTGATCCTTTCTTACCCAATCGGAAGTTGTTCTTAGTAATACTAAAAGAATGATGCTTCCATCCTAGTAACTCGATCACATCCGCTAAATAACCTAAATTCTAACGTCAATCCTATACATTTTTTCGTAAATGAATTACTACATATTGTCCACAATAGCTATTGCGAGTCTACAAACATGAACTAATCAAGTATAAATCATATCCTATCCTATCGTCATCAATGTATGTTTTTCGCTATTATCATCGCTATAATCATGTGTAACTAAAAAAAGTAAAAAGTTGCAGTAAAGGTTCTTCTCATGTTAAAAATATGCCTACTTATAAATCATATCCTAACGCCAATCCTCCAGAATAGCTATCGCGAATATGCGACCGTGAACTTACTCAATCACATCCGTTAAATCACATATAAATCATATCTTATCCTACCATCATCATTGTATGCTTTTCATAAGTTAATTTCTATATATTGTGTCCGTGAACGAACTCAATCACTTCTAATAAAACACCTAGAAATCCTATCCTAATTTACTGCATATTTTACATATAACTCGATCATATCTGCTGATTTAATCACTCATAAATCGTATCCTAACATCATTACGCTACATTTATTGTAACTAAATCGCTTCACATTGTCCACAATAGCTAATGATTCAATTTAATCACATAAATCCTATCCTAACGTCTTTATGCTACGTTGTAATGAGATTAAAAAAATATGTCCATCCTAGTAACTCAGTCAAATCTGCTAAATAACATAAATCATAACGTGGCATTCCCCCGTGGTTCTCCTTGTTACTGCTTGCATCAGTAGCTTGGTTGATTATTGCAACCAAAAACTACTATGGCATTTCCCAAAATCCCAAGCAGCATTATGACTCACTGCCGGGGTTGTCACAGATAATCTGTTTAACCAACAATATCATAATAAGTCACAGAACACAAAACTAAAGTAAGCAAACTTGGGCACTAATTAAATTTTGGGAAAACATATACTCGATCCATCACATGAAGTCGTCATGTGTTCTTTTTGGGACAGTTTATATGATAGAATTTCCAGTTGTTCACATAAGTCATAACCAAGGGAAAAAGAATTGGATATATGTTATGTTTTACCATCTTTAGCCTTAGCTAAAACAATTTCTTTTGTTTCCCTGTAAGCTTAGAGACATCCACTTCAGGAGCATATAGTGTCGGCTTTAATTGAACCGACTCAGACTTATCACAGCAGCCTGTTACAATCAATATCAGCATCATTCTCATTTCAGAAAAACTGATTCAAAGGACTATAAGCAAATTCTAAACAGTTTTAAGCACTATTTGGACTTTATTTTTAAATGTAAAAGCAGTACAAAACAACCACCATCTCCGGTTTCCTCCAATTCCACCATAATTCTTCGCTAGTAAGAGGCTCCTTTATCGGGTTCCTCACTTTAGGATCATTACCTAATCAAAATCGAGATCAAGATAAAGTGTTAAGATTTTCCTTGGTTCAAATCGAGATTTAAGATCATCTTTATTATGTCAAATTAACAATAAATAATTAATTACCTAACCAAAATCGAGATCAAGATAAAGTGTTAAGATTACCTTGGTTCAAAAGCTGTTGATGCATGCTTCATAATAGCAAATAAGAATATTGGAAACATGATAATGAGATTGGAGCCTAGCTACTGGTGAATTGATGAATTTGTTTGGGTGTTTTTTGTTCCGGATTTTTGTTTTAGGGTTTTACGTGTGTTTTTGCTCGGAAGGTTTTTGTTATAGGAATTTGGAAAAATATATGGATAATAATAATAATTTAATTTTATGCATTCTATTTTTTAATTATAGCTTAATAATATCAATTATTTAAGCATGACATATTTAGTTTATATTGTAAATCACAAAAATTAGGTTGGTCTAGTGGTTAGAAGCATTTGTATGTGGATTAAATGACCCAGGTTCAATTCTTGCCAATGTCAAATTTTTAATTAATCCGAATTTTAATTAACTAAAATAATGCTTAGGTGGCATAGTTTATGATTATGTGGCATTTAAATGATTATGTGGCATTGAGGTGGCATTGACGTGGCAATTATCTACGTGTAACGCCTCCTGTTATATATAATGTATAGTATATATATATATATATATATATATTAATATATATATATATATATATATATATATGTATATGTATATGTATATATATATACAAATACATATATATATATATTATATATATATATATATATATATATATATATATATATATATATTATATATATATATATTACATTATATATAACAGGAGGCGTATGACGTCATTAATGTCACCTCAATGCCATCTAATCAATTTAAATGCCACCTCAATGCCACATAATCATAAAAATGCCACCTCATCACATTTAGTCCACCTAAGCAACTATTAATCAACTAAAATTCGAATTAATTAAAATGTTCAAATAAAATTCGAATTAATTAAAATGTTCAAAAATGCTTATCGCTAGATTCGAACCTGGGTCTTTTAGTTTAGAAATAAGCCATCAACCAATGGAGCAAGCCAGAAGTTGTGATAGCCAATTCTAAACAAAAAAAATATACTAAACAAAATAGCAATTTAAATTATCACACATTCCACAATATTAATTATTCAATCCGTAAACACAAAACCCTAATATCATTCGCCTTCTATGCAACTGTTTTTGGCTTCATCACATTCAGGCTTGAAAGAAGAATAACCGCAAGCAGTACATGATATACGCTCTATCAACAGCTAGCTTATCGATTGAAGCTTTTCTTAAGTAGTGATATAAAGGTCAAGGTAATTAAATTCGTTCTTAAAGGTAGTTTTTATATGTGGTTTACTTTGTATTCATGTGTGATCTCTATCATTGACGAGAAAAATAAACAAGCAGGGTTCTTGATTGATTTTTTTAAGATAGTTATTTGGAATAAATGGATCTTTATGTTTTGTGTAATTTATGTGTTGTGCGCTTTTCATAGCAAGTATTGATGGTAATGATGCGTTTCATGATTCAAGATTCAAATTGATCCTAAGCAGGTACATATTTTTTCTATCCTATCCTATCTAGATATGAATATTGTATATGAATATGCGTTTAATGATTTTCTAATACATGTTTCGAATGCATTGATTTGAGAATACATGTTTGTTAAATTTGGGATTATGAATTCGAATTAAGCTTATTTAATTGACCCCTAAGTCGAATATCAGGGTTTATTCATCCAAAATTGGGGAGAATCACTTGAGGAGTTTAGTTAGTATTTATCAAAGCTACGATGACGATGCAGGTTACACGAGCAGTACAAAGTGGATATTGGCAGTACTAAGTTGATATAGGCAGCAGTACAAAGTAACTTTATTTATCACAATCAAGGTATCTTGTGAGCTTTAATTGCTTTATGCTTTGCATTGGACATGTATAGTGAACATTGGTCATATATAAGATGTTTGACTCATAAAGTTAAGGGATTGTACAAAATTTGGCTAAGATGGTTGCATAACAGTGACCAAGATTGTGGTATGAATCAGAGGGTGTGCTAGGAATTTGTTATCTTTGATCAAAGTGTGAGCATGTAGAAGATACAGGACAGCTGATGTCTGTGACTCAGTTGTAATGCACTTATAATTGATTTTCACTTCTGGATCAAATTCTGCTATCACTGATAATCGCTACATACCTGAATACATTTCAGGTGTGTTACATTTATATTGTAATGCACTTATAATTGATTTTCACTTCTGGATCAAATTTTGCTATCACTAATAATCGTTACATACCTGAATATCATTTAACCGGGGGTTGTGTCTGTTAGTATTTTAGAATTCACATATTCTGATAGGTGAATATCATTTAACCGGGGGTTGTGTCTTTACCTATTTGACATACGTTGGTTCCATAATCTGATAGGTGTAAACATATGCACAGCCTGCACAGGGGGGTGTATATAGTGAGCTGGATTCACACAATGGCGGTCCACGTATAGCAGCTGCAGGTGTGCTACTGATTAAACTGAATTACTTTATAACTATCATTGTAACAAAATTCTTTTCATTTTGTAGCTATTCCATACAAATTCTTGCTTTTTTTATAGTTGTATGCATCCATTCCTATATAAGTGCGTTTATCTCTATGTAGTGCGGGCTTGAATATGAGTCGAGGCTAATTAAAACCAATAACTGGTGTTGTTATAAACTTCAAAATACGAAAGAAAAACAAAACCTAAAAAAATGTGTTGAGCATATTGTGTGTTGCAAGTTGCAACCTTCTTTATGCATTACTGCCATACGCTAACAAAAGATGTCCTAAATTTTATGCATTACTGCCATTACGCTAACAAACCAATTTGTAAGACAACATTTAATCTTCTTATTTTCTCCTTATAAAGGTTGAATCCAATAGTGAAATTTGACTCACGTATTAGAAATCTTGGTACTTAATATGGAGATGAAGCAAGTGAATCTATGTAAAATGGATTCTAAGACTAATAGGAAATTGAAACGCTTGCTATGAGCTAACGGTGGCAGCTTAAAGTCTAAAACAGTTCGAGTAAAAAGAAATTAGTGTGATTTTTTTTTTCCACCCGAGATTTTTCGATGACTGATAAGTCTGAAGCTTTAAAATTTCTTAGCTATTAGGGACCTATCTGTATGAGGATTTGAGGATTATCAGACTTTGGGCTTTAGACTTATGTTTTTCATTTGTTATTTATGTATATGTGTGTGTTTCAATGGTTTGGAAACAGTTTATGTCAAATCATTAAATATTTTTGAGTTGTTGCTGCAACAGGGTTGCAACTTGGTTGTGCAAAGGGAGAATAAACGGCTGATATTTTTTGACATGCTTATGCTTGAGTGTCCAGGTGAGAATATCAGGTAAACATTGGTTTGATAAATGATCCACTATTTTTGTTTCTGTTACTGCTATTAAATATCAGTAAAGTGCAATTTTGTAAGCAGTTTCACATTATTGCAGCTGACGTAAGTGATTGAATTTTCGTGTATATATATTTATTTTGTTCACGTTGATCTCATTTTTGGGTATCATCCTTGGATGATCAGATGACGGGGTTGAAGATGGATTAACGGCTTTGTAAGGGAATATTTATAAAGCTGTGGAAGTCAATTCTGTAAACAAGAATGTTACAATTATGATTGACTACATCTCTCTTCTGGAGGTGGCTGCAAATGGTTCTACAAAAGATGTCCTAAATTTTATGCATTACTGCCATACGCTAACAAACCAATTTGTAAGACAACATTTGATCTTCTTCTTTTATCCTTATATCTTTAGTCCAAGAAAAAAAGAACATTTTGATTTGAATATTTTTATTATACATTTATTCTTTTGGAGGATTGTACAATAATTACAGTTCTTCACGAGGATATCTACTCAAGTGAAGATGTATTTAGCCTTCCTCTACAAATGGAGTACCTTGCAGACAT
The DNA here is from genome assembly GCA_021014915.2 of Artemisia tridentata subsp. tridentata. Classification (NCBI taxonomy): domain Eukaryota; kingdom Viridiplantae; phylum Streptophyta; class Magnoliopsida; order Asterales; family Asteraceae; genus Artemisia; species Artemisia tridentata. The sequence goes on from CP139504.1 coordinate 89,165,906, forward strand.
CACAATAAAGACAGAGCCTTTGTTAAACCGGTTTGGCAGCAGATGTACATGGGCAGGTATTTGTTATATTTCTTGCTCACTCCGACCAGTAGTGGTTCAGCAGTTCATCGAGGAACAATTTTTATTTTGCTATTTTCTTACAGAGATCAGTACTTCGTGTTTTCTATTCTCACATGGGTTCAGAAAGGTTAGAATTTGCTTTTACCTTTTAACACATATTGAGGAACTTGTCTATCTCTTTTCTCTAACTATGCATTCGTGTCTAATATGGAACTTATCTGTTTATCTCAGCTCCTTTTTAGCATCTGTAACAAATGCACCAATGCACGTTAATCACCTAGCAATACGTAATGATGGGACATATGTATGGGAAATTGATTTTCCGTTTCTTATACTTGACCACAAAGTTGCATCTGGCTCATATGGCTACCTGTAAGTCTATTTAAGTAAATAATATAATGGTCACATTTGTGGATTAGAACCGTTTTATTGATGTGTGTTTTAATGTAGATATAAAGGTACATATCGTAGTCAAGATGTGGCTATCAAGATACTTAAAACTGAGCATATAAACACTGATCTGCAGAAAGAATTCGCCCTAGAAGTTTACATTTTGAGGTTAGTCAATAATCTCTTGTGCATTTTTGCATTGTTATACTGCACGGTCTAATGTCTATGCGTATATGAAAAGCTTATGTCATCAAATACTGGATTATCCCACATGCTACTTTTGCTAATCTTGTCATTTACCGTATTTGTCGGTCAGCCATCTCGATTATGGTTGTATGATTTGTCACTTATTTTATTTTTCAGTTTCACTTGTCTTCCAATTTGATGTACTCTCTTAAAATGTAATTCGAGCCAACCCATTACCCAAACAAAAGATAAGAATTACTACAGCCAGGTTAGTATTTGGTTTGCTTATCACATTGGGCAGAATTGCCAAATACTTAAAACTGCTTTACGTTACGGATTGGACATATTTTAAACATTATCTCATAGACTCATATGTTGCGTTTAGTTACAGCTGACTATGATTATCTGCTTTAACTTAATACCTAAAGTACAAGTAGTTTTAATAGGCAATCCAGCATATAAGGACAACATATCATGCCTTCCTTAATCTGTTGTATAATTAGTTACCCAATGAACTTGAGCTGGCACCTCAAAAAGTAAAAGCTAACTTATTGCATTGAAAATTTAAAGTCACTTCAGTAATGCAATTCAGCCTTTTTCACAGGATCTGCATGATTTTTCACTTGGAGTGCAACAGCTTATGGATGTTCAGAAATCAATTTTCTCTGTAGAAGATATTTCTGTTGAGTTCCAGGAAGAGCACAGGTCTGACTTTTTCGAAGATGCAAGTTTAAGCAAGGGCCAAATATCTTCCAATCTTAGGACATTTCCTCTTTTGGAAGTACACGAGACAAGTTTAGGAATTAACAGCTATATATCTGAGGACAAACAAATCATATTTGAAAGCGATGAACCCCAAAATGGATTCAAAAAGATGAATTGACTTGTGATGCCAGCGAGCTTTTGATTTCCATGGAATTTGATGTATTGGAACATCTTTTAAACCACCCTCCTGTCACATGTCACAAATTTGAGGTACCAGGTGTCAACTTTGGTACAGAGGATGACATAGTACATGCCATAGATTTGGGAGATGGATATTCTTCTTTCAAATTGGGCCCATTTGCATTTGAGCCATTCGAATTCGTTGATACAAACACCTCCCATTTTTCGAAAGTGTTCTTTAAAACTGAAATTATAAGTGTAGTAGAACCTGTTGAACAGATGTTTGGTGACACAAGCCTAAGCACTTTCAACCGATTAATTGTCACACACGAAATTGTTCTAAGAGATGATTCGTTTAAATCACTGCCTGTTCCGCTTATTTCTGATCATGAGAAGATATTGTCGTTGCAAGCGATAGTTGATGAATTATTTATGAAGTTAAAGCTGCAGCCTTCCTCTACTTCAGATGGCATATACTTGGACTGGCACCTGTTAGAGGAAGATATTAGCAGTCATAATTCTTTGAAGATGTTCGAGAATATAGACACTTACTGTATTGAGGCAGACATGAACTCGTGTGATAGTCAAATACTGATTATGGAGTTTGTTTAATCTGATACATGCTCAAATAAACAAACCACAAAAGAGCAGGCTGAGGTACTGACCATAGAAATTAGTGAAAATTTGATGGATCCTGTGTGTCATGATGGAATTGCTTCAAGTAAATTGAATGTTCCATGCCAGAAGATGGCAAGTGGAGAAGTGATACTTGACAATAAGGTTGACAGGAATGATCAGCGTGTTGAATCAATGTCACATTTTGATGATCTTGACTTTTTCTTAAACCCCTCAGAGGCTACTTCTGTGAAAAAACAAAAACATGCTGATAAGAATCTTGGAATGGATTATACTCTTCCCGTGAATTCAGCAAAGAACCCAATCGTGATACAGGATATCAGCCACCAACAGCAGCAGAGTTTGGAGAATGAGTTTCATCCAGTTAAGTTTCTTCTTTACATTCAGTTCTTATAGCAAAAAAATATGGATAGTCAAAGCCTAAAAAATTGATTTTCTTCATTAGCTTTTGGGAGCTAATTTATAACTTTGTTAGTGATAATAAATTAATCTTCCTCATTTCATTTTACGCATTTCTTTTGCTTTATAAAGATGGGTTCAGTTTTTTTTTGAAAGTCTTATTCATTCCATGACATGTATTTCATGCCAGAGAGGAGATCTTCATTCTACTTCTATACTAAATGAGAGCAGCAAGAACTCTGAAGGACCATTGCATTCTACACCTGTTGATGAAATTAAAATGATGAATTCCTCCGAAGCAGCACATATACAAGCACCACAAGAGGCCTCGGTTATGGAGCCAAAGAAACTCAACAGAAACACGCCTGCATTACCTGATGCCATCATAATTGTGAACACCCAAAATGCTGATACAGGAATGATAATATCAAGGAGAACCACATACCAAAGAATACTTGCAATGGAGAAAGAAGGAGTACAGGTTGTCGAAAGGGATCTAATTCTGCCAGTTGATGTTATAGTTAGTGCTGCAGTTTGTTTAGTGTTGTATGACAGCAAAAACATCAGCAAGAAGACCAATTCTTCAGATAGCGGTTCTTCATTATTATCTTCATTTATTGAAAACATAGCAGCAAATATCTTGACATCACTTAGTTTTGCTTTCAGTAGTTCAGATATAGACTCATGGATTCCTACCAAAGATAATTCCTACAGCTGCTGAGATTAGTTCACATACTAATATATAAGGTAGTGATCTATTATCGTGGATAAAAACACTTTAAGACGTAATATGCATTATTTAATACACTTTTGGTGACTTTGAATCTGATCGATGTATTTTATCCATTTCCTTTTCTTCTAATTACTTCACTTTGTTGAAAGGGGTGCTTGCTTATAACTATATAAGTGACTGCTTATTGCATTGATTTAAAATTGAATGCAAGTTTATGCATATTACATAGGGGTGTTTGGGATTGCTTATTTCTCCGCAACACTTATCTTAACAATAATCATATTGTAAATATAACTAAATTGTATATACAAATTAATTTTCTTGACATAATACTATCCAAACAACATGACTAAATTAAAATCTAAAATTAATCTAAAAAACAAATAAATTAAAATGTATATATGCATTAAATTGTATATATGCATGTCTCTTTACCAATACATGATCAAATTAAAATGCAAAATTACAAGTCATGCCCGCCCATCGGGCGGGCTTAGAAACTAGTACATATAATATATATATATATATATATAATATATATATATATATATATATATATATATATATATATATATATATATATATATATATATATATACACAAATACACACACACACACACACACACACACACACACATATATATATATATATATATATATATATATATATACATATATATATTATATATATACATATATATATATATATATATACATATATATATATATATATATATACACAAATACACACACACACACACACACACACACACACAATATATATAATATATATATATATATATATATATATATATATATATATATATATACTAGTTGTGGAAGCCCGCCCGATGGGCGGGCATGACTTATAATTATTGTTGTATATTTTACTGTAGCGAAAGAAGGGTAGTAGAAAATGATCATCTCATGCATGTTAATGTATATCCATTCATTACATCACTGAGTTTTAAAAGATCTTCGATGTTGATAGCACAGTCATATCTTAACATAAAGATTAAGGATATTCTTCATGTAATCAGTAATCGTGTATATATATATATATATATATATATATATATATATATATATATATATATATATATAGCCCGCCCGATGGGCGGGCATGACTTATAATTATTGTTGTATATTTTACTGTAGCGAAAGAAGGGTAGTAGAAAATGATCATCTCATGCATGTTAATTTATATCCATTCATTACATCACTGAGTTTTAAAAGATCTTTGATGTTGATAGCACAATCATATCTTAACATAAAGATTAAGGATATTCTTCATGTCATCAGTAATCGTGTAGGATTATAAGCCCTAACGGGCAGGTAAGCCCGCCCGTTGGGCGGGCATGACTTATAATTATATATATATATATATATATACTAGTTGTCGAAGCCCGCCCGATGGGCGGGCATGACTTATAATTATTGTTGTATATTTTACTGTAGCGAAAGAAGGGTAGTAGAAAATGATCATCTCATGCATGTTAATATATATCCATCCATTACATCACTGAGTTTTAAAAGATCTTTGTTGTTGATAGCACAATCATATCTTAACATAAAGATTAAGGATATTCTTCATGTCATCAGTAATCGTGTAGGATTATAAGCCCTAACGGGCAGGTAAGCCCGCCCGTTGGGCGGGCATGACTTATAATTATCGTTTACATACGCTTCAGGCGGGCATGTCTTATAATTATTGTTGGCATATTTTACTATAGCGAAAGAAGGGTGGTAGAAAATGATCATCTGATGCATGTTAATATATATCCATTCATCACATCACTGAGTTTTAAAAGATCTTCGATGTTGATAACACAATCATATCTTAACATAAAGATTAAGGAAATTATTCATGTCATCAGTATAACATCAGTCAAATGACAGCTGCCTATGTAATTGAAATATGTCGTGTTTCTTTTTAAGTTGTTAAGATATGATTTGAGGGTTTTGATGGACTGCCATTATACCATTCATCATTGACATAAGGTTAGTTTTTAATTCTAGTTGCAAAGCCCACCCGGGAGTCACATAAAACAAAAGGATATCTACACACAAACACATTAGTATTAAGTATTGCGTTGTTAAGAGATCAAAGAATATGAATGAAAATACACGGCATCCAGAGATAGGTGATAAGAATAAGTTATACCTTTATTTTCATTACCGGTCAACACGCTCAAAATGCCTCTTAAACTGCACCAAACGCAACAGCCGCATCAACATGATATGAATTACACTTTCTCTATCATGCTTATTTTGTTCGGTATATCTAAAATACCTCAACAATCTCAACAGTTCAAGCTTAGCCAATTTTTCAGTATCATAATCATAAAGAAGATTAAAAAGATTGTTTAAAATCTTCTAAATAGTTTTATTTATTTCTAATGCAAGTTTCTATATTTCATTTTACAAAATTGGTTAATCAAAATAAAAATATTGGTCCTCTGAATTGTTAATTTTCTAATATGTGATTGGTTATGTATGTTGTACCAAGAAATCTCAAATTGTTAAATTTTAATAAGCTCAAAATCATCAACTTGATACAAAAATACATATTTCCTTTCATGTGCACCTCCCTGCAACAAACTAAATGCTATTATAAAGAACAAATTTAAAGTGTATAAAACCATCCAACTTATTAATAAAAATATTGGGTTGAATAAAAAATACAAATATTTTTCGACGTCCTTGCTATGTTATTGAAGACTATTAAAATATTCACTAACCATTTTTGTGAAGGTCTCTGAGATCAATGATTATAATCCTAAATAGTAACACATCATTGTTGCATATACTTAATACGTTGCATAACAGAACTACAAAAAAGTTTGCTGATACATTAATGGTTATAATTCGACTCTTCTGAATCACTTGGACGTGCCACTCGTCCAAGGGTATTTATGCTAGACCCATTACAAATTGAAAATCACATAGCATTGTTCAAACCCAAATACGTTGTAACTAAATAAGATTATATGCTAATGGTCAAAGCTTAATGAGTACTTTCGCAAGTTCGTGTTAAAGCTTACATATTAACAATAAGTACTTAATAATATAATCAAAACTAAAAATAAGTGTGTCATGATTGAAAGTTGTACGAATTTCTATACAGGATACTACACAATCATCGTATTTTTAGTATTTGATAAGTACGGAAAATATTGATTGTGATCTTAGCCTCATTCGGATTGGATGTGTATGTTTTTAACCCTAATTCTACATTATATATATGGTTTATTGTTGGGCGGGCATGACTAATAATTATCGTTGACATATGTTTGTATAGCGTAAGAAGGGTTTTAAAGAATGGTTAAGTATTTCTGCTGCTATTTTCTACTTATGTAAGTAATTGAGATATGCCGAAACTAAAATATGTCAAAACTGAAATATGTCTCTATAGCGAAAGAAGGTAGTAAAATTACATTTTAGAACATACTCTGTAGGTAATAATCAAATGAACATATGTTTATAACTTTATAAAACGGGTGGTTCAAACTGGGTTACAAAGGTTTTGGGCTAGATCCGGTTGAACTTGTTGACCCGGTGGTCGAACCGGGTTTTAAAACATCGCCCTTTCATAAAGTTTTCCATTTTTATAAGAACATTAATTTGCGACGATACATTGAGTATTGTTGTTAGAGTAAAAACGTGTAATTTTGTTTCGGCTTATATACAAATACTAATTAACCATATCATAAAAACTTTGACACCAATGAACAATTAGAAAAACTTGAAAACCAATTTTAAGAAAGTTTTTGTGACCATGTATTAGATGCAGTGATGAGAAAGCTAACATGTAAGAAAATACTTAACTTTGTGTTGTGTATTTTCTATGAAATATTTTTGTTACGCTTGGCTTCTGAGCATACCAAACTTCCCAGAAGGGAAGATTTTACAGTGTGGGCTCAAATCCTGTTGATTAGTTGCCAAAAGTAATAGAAAAAAGTCTAATTGGTGAAAGGTAACATAAATATGTAAAGTTCAAAACTGATAAAAGGCTTATAAGCTTTATACATTTGAGCAAAAAATTAAAGTAACCCATTGATGGACTGTGAAACTTCATCATAGAATGTTATTGCGAAACGTATCCATATAGTCGATTAGAAATCAAAACTATACACAGATTCTGCATTGCTCAAAACATAGAACACATTTTTCATGAATCTGCAAATGCTTAAGACATATGCAGGGAAGATTTAATACTTGAAGTTACAAAAAGAACCAACAGTGACTGTATTGTTCAAAGCAGAGACCACATTCTTTCAAGAATACTCGTGAAATCAATCGTCTAGAACTTGGTTAGGCCTTATAAATTAACCAAGCCTTATATTTTACCTACCAGGCATCTTCGTGAAATCAAACATCTAGAACATGATCTGGCCATTTCCTCTTCACTATCTTCACTGTCCAAGACAATCACACCTTCAAGATCACCCAATCCTTCTTGTTCGGAAATGTCTTCATCAGATCTTTCGGCGTTATGTTTTGAATTCAGCATTGCAACGTCTGCTTTCACCTTCTGTTTATCGTTATGTGTTTCTTTGAGTACCTGGAGTGGCTTTCGTGGAAGTTTTATAGGCTTTGAATTTGCACTGCTTTGATCAGCTTGTGGTGCCTTTAACATGCTACTAACCCCTGGATCCATTTCCCCATTATCGTTGTTTTCTTTATTCTTGTTTAGGCCTAAAAACCTGAAAGATGGTTTCTTGCGCATTAAACCTAGACACCGTGTCATTTTTTCTTTTGGTCGACTCTTTCTATAAACTCTTGCTAGAAAGATAAAGTTTCTTCGAGCTAACGGCTGGTGGTTTGGTACCTTGATCATGATCAGAGTTCATCATGGTCATAACCTGATCTTTACTGTACTCAAATGGCGTTTCTTTGAATCCTGGTTTGGTTCTTGTATCTGTGATTTGTTTGAAGGTGCTTTGTTCATCCCCATATCCTTATACCGTGTGTTTGATCCTAAAGCATCCAATGAAAGTTTTCTACCGATCCCTGAAAGCCTTTTGAAACCTACAGCATACTCGGGCATATCAGTTTCCTTACGAACCTCGAGCAGGTAGTATAATATCTGGATGCGGGTATGGATTATTATACATGTGTTAAATACAATATATACTTGACAGTAATCTTAAACTTACAGCAGATGTACCAAATTCCCATAAAGCTTTTGCACAACCTTCATAACAAAATGACAATTATTTACTCTTAAAGCCTCAAACAGTAAATCAGTGCACAACATAATTAAGTAGATAGCAGAGTATAATAAAAAGACCACAAATAACGTATTGTACATAATAAGAACATAAATAATCGATCAATTGAACACAAGTTATAAAATATATCAACTACTATTTAAGACTTATGACTTACTTATCCATAGGCACATAATAGAATAGACCAGCAAGTCGTTCTCAATGACCTAGAAAAAAATTGATCCGTACAGTAAAAATTGTTACATTAATTGATCATGTACCAAACAATCCATTTATTTTCTTGCTTTCATGAACATCACATACCTGGTTCCCATTGACTTAGCACCATCACCTTCACCATCAGGCCTCACTCAGTTTTGACATACATATACCTGGTTTCTACTCTATAAGCATATAAAGATGAGACTCATCATCTTACACGCAAAAAAGCCACAAATCAGTATTCTATTTTGATATGGAGTATAACGTAGAAGCATCCTTTACCAACACGTCGGCCGACTTATAAAGTTAACATAAGCGCAACTCAAATATCTTACATTACAGCAAACACAAAATAGTGGTTAAACAGTCAAGATTAAGAGTTGCAGTAATATATATATATATATATATATATATATATATATATATATATATATATATATATATATATATATATATATATATATACACACACACATAGATTAATTTGATACACATTAAACACATCAAAAGCATATAGAAAAACATAATCAGTAAGATGGAACGACACTACATGAAGAATGTTGTGAGACTAAGGACTCATCTGTTGTTCGCTTAGCAAATCTTCCTTTAATTTTTGGTCTTGTCTCTGCATAAGCCTTCCTTGTAGCGTATCAAACTGTTTTCGCAAACTTACTGTTCTTCCTTTTGTCTTTGTATCTTAAAACCCTGGCTTCGCAATCTTAGCCAATTAATGGCGTTGGGTGAATCTGTGTTGATGACTGGTTGTGGTGGTGGAGGTGGTTGTTATATACATCTGCCATGGTGGCGTTGTGGTATGGGACAACGCTTACTTCAAGTGAAGAGGATGATACCTGGTCATAAGATAATCCCAAGATTAGTTACCAGGTTAATTACCAAGAGATAGAAATATAGTTTTACAATTTTCATAAGAATAGCCATGTAATCTTTTTACCAATGCTAGGAACATATTTCGACCTCTAAACCATTATTATCATTGTATCTTTATCTACTCAACTTATGTAAGATCATGTGGGCTAGTCGGGGTCACCGTTTATCAGCCTTTTGCCATTAGTTTGATCTCTTTACCAATCTCACCAACCTTCATCATTTCAGTAACCCATTTCATCATTTTAAAGCAGTAAGCACCTTCCGTTAGCAACATAAATTCATCTAATTACTTCAACCCATTTCATTAATTTATAACAGTAAGCAACACGTTAGCATTTATTAACTGATATTAGTCCTTTCATCTTTTTACCAGTATTGGAAACTTACATTTAGAGTTTCATGACTTCATCATTTCACCTATATATGTTAGCATATCTTGCGGCTTCAATAGGATTATAAGTAAAAGTTGGGAGTGGGAGCGAATACCTTCTTGGGGCTTATGTTCTGTGGACCATTCTCATCTACTCCAAGGGAGCGCCAAAAATTCTGCTCTTTCTTCTGTTGGGAGTTCGATTAGCTTGGATTCCACCTGTGATTAGATAACTACTTAGTTGCATCTAGAAAACACTTTTGAATTTTATCAAGCCTTTAAGAAGAGTAAATGGCAATAATAGTATAACTATGACCTTTTGACATTCAAAAGTATTTGAAAAAGCATAAAGAAATCGTTTGAAACACAATTTTAACAAACTATCTGTAGCAAGTAATTGATTATTTACCTTATCCTTCACAAAATTAACCATTTTAACCCATAATCCAAATCACTCGTTGCTAATAACTTTTAGAACCGAAAGTAGTTAAATATGCACAATACCTCCATATTTGAACATTTAGTTCTTTTCTTGATATCCCAATAGCCATGGCTCAGGTCTACAAATATAAAGGCAGGACCAAACACGTAGATGCCTTAGTTTCATTTCAGTTTAATTTGATTTCTCTATGAAAGAGCATCTAGAAATTCATCTTTAAATCTTAATAAGCTCATAAGACACAAAATTTAGGCTTGCGGATAACAGCCCCAAAAAATCATTAAAACCACCCAAACACCATTAAACGACCCAAACACCATAGAAACTGCAAATCATGACCAAACACATGCAGCAACAAACTCGACAGATCTGGAAGATTCATATTGCACTTTATTGTATGTATGTATGTACGTGCATTATAAAGTCGAGGAGTTGCTATATCGCTACATATAGAATAATCCACATACTCAGATAATGAAACAAAAAAAAAATCCCAGTTGCAATGAAAAATAAACCCCGGTTAAGTTTATTAGACACTGGAATATTCTTAAATCTTATCAAACGAACTGCTTGATCGGTAATATTTTTATACCCTATGTTGAACCTATAGTGTTGTGCTCCTGCAAGAATTATGGAACTATGATGAACTCAAATAAGTACATTTTATTACTATCATTTATCCTATTTATTTGACTTGTTTTATTATATTATGTATGAGGATTGATACTTAATCGTTTACTTTTGTAATTCTCAGGTAAAAACAAGCATTTGGTGAAACTTGGCGATTTTGGACTAATTATGGAGCAAAACATGCAAGAAGTTAAGAGTCTACTGAAATGTACAAGATCAAGACATTCTGCTCCAGATGCGCCGCATCTTTCTTATCACATACGGCGCATCACTATTAATATTTCACCAGATACGATCCAAGATACAAGAGGACATGCGCCGCATCTATTTATGGAGTTACGCCGCATCTTCTGGCGGTGTACGAATATTCCTGAATATTATAATCTTGGACCTCACGCGAAGTTAAGTCAATGCGCCGCATCTACTTACTAGATGCGCCGCATCTTACCCTCAGACAGAAACTATAAATACCCCAAGACCAGACGAATTCGAAGGGCATATACTATATACGAGACCGAAGTACAGAAACCCTAGGACGAATTCAGTCAAGGCAGCAGCACAAGACACACCCAAACGAAGATACAAGAGCTGTAAGAAGGTGCTGCATGTGTTTAATTCATTAAGTAGTTTTGTTTTATTGTATTAGTAAACTTTAATTCATCAAGATTGGTGGCTTGTGTAATGTGACAACGAAAAGATTGCACTCCCTTAAAACTGCTTTCTCATCAATTAAAGTTTATATGTTGATGTCTTTGGTGACTTTTATTAGTGCATTGATAACCTCTGTGTCTAGCTGAGCGTTGATCGGGTCGCCATGCCTCTGCTCTTGCCTATTTATTAGATCGCCTATGCATTCTATGGTCTGTAGAAAAGTAGGAAGAAAGATAAATAGGATAGTCATAAGTAATCATTAAGGGTTTACTCGCCGATAAGATTAGAACCAACGAGAAAGGAATTAATCTCGGTGCGTTGCATCGAACTATACACTTCATATAAAACTAGCAATAAAACAAGTGACAAACTACTTATCTATCAGGACAGCCCTCTTATTGTCTCAAGTATTTATCTGTGTACGTGTGTGCTACTTGCTGATTCGTGCCTATTGGTTTAGTTTATTATTTAATTGCAACCAAATCGTGCCAGTCTCTCAGGCTGAACCCCCCTTGCGTTAGAATAGGTTGTATAGCTAACTTAATTTATTAAAATACTGATTCGAATAACTAGATAATACGTTTCACTCTTAGTGATCGACACTCTACTTACCATTATATTCATACTGACCGGGTACACTGCTCGTTAAGTGTGTGTGTTATTGATAAGTCGGCTAAATATAAATTTAAAACTTGAGTAGGCATTAATACTGCTAAACCGCAACGACACATCGCACGCATCAAGTTTTTGGCGCCGCTGCCGGGGAGTGAATTGTTATTATCTGTTAATTTGATTAGTATTTTAATTAGGTTTTTAATTTTTTTTATCTAACCGCTAATTTTGTTGTGTATTAGATTAATTTGCATTCATTGTACTATTTTGCATATTTTCTGTTTTTGTATGTTATTTGTTTGCTTTTATTTGTGTTTATTTTCGTGTGTTTTTTTTTTTTTTTACTTTTCGTATTTTTTGTGTGTTCTGCTATCGTTGTACTGAGCTAAATCAAACGATACGGCGCATCTGATTTCTCAGATACGGCGTATTGCGTTTAATTTTTATAAAATACAACGCGTTTAATTAATTCGATACGACGCATCTTTTCCCCAAGATACGGCGTATCTGTTTTTGATAAAAAAATTTTCTAAACGTTAACGCGATACGACGCATCTGCTTTAGCAGATACGGCGTATCTATTATTTTAATTAAAAACAGTTTTCGAATTATTAAACAGATACGGCGTATCGATTTTTATCGATACGGCGCATCTTCTGAATCAAAAACCTTATATTTTGAAACGTAACGAAGATACGGCGCATTAACTTTTGTTAATACGACGCATTGAATTTTTTAATAAATATCGATTTTTGATAATTAAAAACAGATACGGCGCATTCAAATTTCTAAGCGGCGTATCTATTTTCTGAAAAAAGTCTGATTAAATTTTAACGATTATAAGATACGGCGTATCCAACTTTTTGGATACGGCGCATCGTCTGCAGATATCAGTAACTTTAATTTTTCGTATTCCGTTTTCGTTGTTAATTTTCTGATATATTACTTTCTCGAGCATACCCTACTGATAGTTTTGTGTTGATTTCAGGAAGTGCATGACCAGGAGTTCTACGAAGAACTTAATTCAACCTTTCGAAGATCCTGAACGAGTCTTTCATTCGCTTAAAAGGCTTTTCAACACAAAAACCTTTGATACTTCAAGTTCATTCGAGCTTGATTATTTTTCTGAAGAGAAAGAGGAAGAAGAAACAGAAACAATGGGCGAAAACACAACTATGGAGGAATACATGAACAAAACCCGTGCTGATTACACTTCAGGAGTTGCTAGACCAAAGTTTGATGATAAGTCAAAGTTTGAATTGAAGGGTCAGTTTCTCAAGGAGCTAAGAGAGAATGCTTTCAGTGGATCGGAACATGAGGATGCTAATGAGCATGTTGAAAAGGTCCTCAAGATTGCGGATTTGTTTACTTCAGAAGGAGTTACTGACGATCAACTCATGCTAAGAATCTTTCCACTCTCACTAAAAGGAGCTGCTAACAAGTGGCTAAGGAATGAACCTGCTAGTTCAATCACTACATGGGAAGGTTTGAAGAGCAAATTCCTGAAGAGATATTGTCCACCTGCTAGGACTGCTAAAAAGATGGAGGCTATCAACAGTTTCAAGCAAGAGCCTGATGAAACTCTTTATCAAGCTTGGGAAAGATTTAAAGATTTACTGGTAAAATGTCCTCAACACTATCTAACCCCTATGCAGGAGATAATATTGTTTTATCAAGGATTGGACGTGCCAACTAGACAAATCTTGGACGCTAAGGGAGCTGTGCCTCAAATGAGTGCAACCAATGCTAGGAAAGCAATCCAAGATGCTGCTGATCATTCTCAAAAATGGCACGATGGGACCTCTACTAGATCTAAGAGCAGCACTAATTTTGACGGGATTGCTGCTATTCAAGCTCAATTGGATAAAATTAGTAGAGAGATGAAGAAGCGAGATGAAAGAGTGTATGCTGCCCAAGTTGGATGTGAAAAGTGCGAAGGACCTCACTACACTAAAGATTGCCCGAATAAGAATGAAAGTGAGACGTTTGAAGAAGCATATTACACCCAATTTGGACAACCATTCCGACCTTCAGGAAGATTTAGGGAAGCTACCCCGGGATTCTATCAAAAGAAGAACTTCAATCCCGCTTATCAAGAAAGGAGGCAGACTTTAGATGACACTTTAAAGCAAATTATGGGCGATGCTGCTAAAAGACATGAAGAGAATACTGCTATGATCAAAGAAATCCGAGCTTCAACGGACACTACTACAAGAAATCAAGGAGCTTTGATCAAAGCACTGGAACAACAAATTGGTCAAATGAGCAAAGTTCTTCAAGAAAGGGGATACGGAAGTTTACCTAGCTCAACCGAAACCAACCCAAGAGATCATGTCAAGGCCATAAGCACCACTGAAGAAGTCAATCCTAACATTCCTTTTCCTAGAAGACCAATGAATGGTAATGATGGTGCAAGACCCGAATTTTTCTTTAATTCTTCAATCAGTTTAAGGAGACTACTAAAAGAGAAGACAAAGATTGAAGAGGAGATCAAGGCTACAATGAAAGAAGAGAGCTCTGCAACCGACTTAAATGCTTTGCCTCATAAAGAAAAAGACCCAGGAAGTTTTACTCTACCTTGTTCAATTAATGATATATCTTTCAATAATGTGTTAGCTGACTTAGGAGCTAGTGTTAGTGTTATGCCTCTTAAGACATTCACTACCCTAGGACTAGGAAAATTAGCACCAACTAAGTTACTTATTGAATTGGCTGATAAAACGGTAAAACGACCTAAAGGGATTGCTAATAATGTGCTAGTTAAGATTGAGAAGTTTATTTTCCCTGTAGACTTTGTTATATTAGATATGCCCGAGGATGTTAAGATTCCTTTAATCCTTGGAAGACCTTTCTTGTCTACTGCCCATGCTAAGATTGATGTGTTTAAAAGAAAAATCTCATTAAGGGTAGGGAATAATAAACTAGTCTATAAGTGCCAAGATCCTGTTAAAAGCATAATTAGAGGTGTCTACATGCTAGGATTAAGAGAGCGTATGGACCTCGATCTTGAAGCCAGACTTATGGGGGAAACATTGATTCAAAACAACTCAACTAATCCTAATCATGAGAACTTTGAGGAATTTATTGACCTTAATGTACCTACCGAACTTAGACGCGATGTTGTCAATGATTCTGATGATGAGTGGTATGATTGTGTAGTAATTAATAAACGTAGGAGAATAGTTGAGAAAACGAATGTGAATAATGATGTGTTTATTGAACTACCACCCCACCTTGCTTATTTATGCCTATATGATAATAAGAATTTCCCGTCCATCATTTTATCATCTCTGCCCGAAAGGGACAGAACTTTATTCATACAGATATTAAAGAAGAACGGCGTGGAAATTAAAGACGAGCAAGGAGTGTTCAATATTACTGAATTGGCGATGAGGGAGCGCGATGTTTCCGACTCCTTCAATGATCGATATTAAAGAGCTGAACGTGAGTCTAACTTGAAGACTCTGGAATAAAGACAAGTGCTTACCGGGAGACAACCCGGAGAAATTTTTATTATTCTGTTTTTGTGTCGAGTCAGTCAGGCCGCAGAGGATACGGCGCATCTCAATTCTGAGATGCGACGCATCTCCTGCAATGGTCATATCTTTATTTTTCTGCATTTTTTATTTTTGACTTTAAAACTTTTTATCAGTTTATTTTAATGCGGCGCATCCCTGGTTAAGGATGCGACGCATCTTCTATTCTGATCCGTATTTATTCCAGGCTCGATACGGCGTATCTTCTTCCATAAGATACGGCGCATCGACTGACATGATGATTTTCATTTTTATTTTTTATGTTTTATTTTAACTAACTACTAATGTGTTATGCAAGTTTGAACCTTTCTTAACTTAGGTGTATTTTAAAGCCTTGGTGGTATTATAGATTCCTGCATTTCCTGTGGATACATCAATTATGAAGCTTAAACGTTCTAATCCACAAGAAAGATGATTTTTGCTCTTATACAAATGGAGGATCATACCGAGCAAATCTCAGGGGAGTTTTTCTGTTCTAATTCTTTTATTTTCTAGTTTTTAACTTTTAATACAAACAACGAGGACGTTGTTTAACTTAAGTGGGGGGATTGGAGAATTAGAACACTTAACACTTACTTGTCCTAAACTTTTCAAAATATGCTTAAAATGTGCTTAATATATCAAAACTTAAAATTTTTTAGCATGTTTTTGTTAAAGTCTAAGTTGCATTGCTGCACACATGACGTTATTTTTAAAAATTGTGATTTATCAAAATTCACAAATCTATGAGTGTGCCGGTGACTTGTAAACTTTAGAACTTGGCTTGTATACTCTTCGAGACCACCATAATAAGTATTATTTTATATAATTGGAATGACTTGTCTAACTTGGTAAAATTTCTAGGATTACACCCAAATAGCCATTATATGTTATGTGTTATTAACTAACTACATTGGTTAGTTAACCCCCGTATAAACCCTTTGTTACTCTCATTTTTAGAGTAAGATACCCCTAGAAAAACACTCAGAGCCATTCCTTTCGATTCTTACACCTTTGTTAAAAATGTTTCGTTACACCCTTAAACCTTAGCCTACCCTGTAGATTAGAATCCGTGGTTGGTTAATTGCTATAGGCAAAGTGTGTTTCCTTACATTACCTGTGTTCGCGTGCGTAATTCATTATCTATGGTTAGGTCGGGAAATTGCACAATGCAATTGGAGTGAAAGTTAATATTGTATATCTTTGAGTTTATTTTTTGTGTGTTTACTACTTTCACTATTACCGTTATTTCTGAAGTCATGAAAAGTATATGGAAAAATTATCCAGAATTATTGTTTTGGTGATGTGGTGAAATTTTACACATCTATGTTTATGTTTATTAAAAAAAAAATAAATAAAAAAAAAATAATAATAAAATAAAAATAAAAATAAAAATTCGAAAAAATGAGAAAAGAAAAAGAAAAAGAAAGAGTTGGATGTTTGTTTTAACCAACTTATGTAAAGTTATGTAAGTGGTCGATATCACCACTATTTGTTGTATATTATATCTATGGATTGAATGGGAGTTGGCAGTTATGGGAGCGCCGACTAAGGTTTATTCTTTGATTAAGATCTTGTTGAGTATAATTCGTGTCTACCTAAAGCGTGTGTTTCAAGTGTTAAAGCGTGAGTTATTCAATGATATGAGTCTTATTCATGGGATGGTTGGGATAGTGATTAACCACACTTAGGATTTTAATTTATTTGTTTTGTTTATTTTTCATTTTTACACCAATTTATATCCCAAATGTTATCCATACCCTGTATTATTCTTTATCCAACCAAACCTTTGATTTATTGAGATTAGGGATTTGAGCAATCTTAAGTATCGTAGTCGTGGATTCGGCTATGTATTTATGATTTTGTCGCCCTTTTTGATATATTATTATTGGTGAAGTTTGGACCTATCTTTAGCCTGTTCGAGTTAAGGATTTGAGCAATTGCAAGTATCGTGTTCGTGGATTCGATCATGTATTTGTGATTTTTTCGCCTTTTCTGGAATTTGAGATCGATAGAGATTAAGAATAATTAACCCTTAAGCCTAAAAAACCCTTTTTACCGCTTTAGACTTGTTATTCCTTGGCTTTAGTGGGGGAGATGTGTATACTTGCCAAGCTTATGATAGAATATTCGTCGCGACTGGACAGTTAAACGATTAGATTTGCTTTTATCGAAATATTTTATTTTACTTCTAATTCGTTAAGTGTTTGGTTGTGTGATTATGGCAAAAATGAATACATGCTTAAATATAAAAATAAATCCTAATATCTTTTAGGATACATTTTCATAAGAATAATTCTAAGGTTTACTTGGGGACAAGTAAAGTTCAAGTGGGGGGATATTTGATGAACTCAAATAAGTACATTTTATTACTATCATTTATCCTATTTATTTGACTTGTTTTATTATATTATGTATGAGGATTGATACTTAATCGTTTACTTTTGTAATTCTCAGGTAAAAACAAGCATTTGGTGAAACTTGGCGATTTTGGACTAATTATGGAGCAAAACATGCAAGAAGTTAAGAGTCTACTGAAATGTACAAGATCAAGACATTCTGCTCCAGATGCGCCGCATCTTTCTTATCACATACGGCGCATCACTATTAATATTTCACCAGATACGATCCAAGATACAAGAGGACATGCGCCGCATCTATTTATGGAGTTACGCCGCATCTTCTGGCGATGTACGAATATTCCTGAATATTATAATCTTGGACCCCACGCGAAGTTAAGTCAATGCGCCGCATCTACTTACTAGATGCGCCGCATCTTACCCTCAGACAGAAACTATAAATACCCCAAGACCAAACGAATTCGAAGGGCATATACTATATACGAGACCGAAGTACAGAAACCCTAGGACGAATTCAGTCAAGGCAGCAGCACAAGACACACCCAAACGAAGATACAAGTGCTGTAAGAAGGTGCTGCATGTGTTTAATTCATTAAGTAGTTTTGTTTTATTGTATTAGTAAACTTTAATTCATCAAGATTGGTAGCTTCTGTAATGTGACAACGGAAAGATTGCACTCCCTTAAAACTGCTTTCTCATCAATTAAAGTTTATATGTTGATGTCTTTGGTGACTTTTATTAGTGCATTGATAACCTCTGTGTCTAGCTGAGCGTTGATCGGGTCGCCATGCCTCTGCCCTCGCCTATTTATTAGATCGCCTATGCATTCTATGGTCTGTAGAAAAGTAGGAAGAAAGATAAATAGGATAGTCATAAGTAATCATTAAGGGTTTACTCGCCGATAAGATTAGAACCAACGAGAAAGGACTTAATCTCGGTGCGTTGCATCGAACTATACACTTCATATAAAACTAGCAATAAAACAAGTGACAAACTACTTATCTATCAAGACAACCCTCTTATTGTCTCAAGTATTTATCTGTGTACGTGTGTGCTACTTGCTGATTCGTGCCTATTGGTTTAGTTTATTATTTAATTGCAACCAAATCGTGCCAGTCTCTCAGGCTGAACCCCCCTTGCGTTAGAATAGGTTGTATAGCTAACTTAATTTATTAAAATACTGATTAGAATAACTAGATAATACGTTCCACTCTTAGTGATCGACACTCTACTTACCATTATATTCATACTGACCGGGTACACTGCTCGTTAAGTGTGTGTGTTATTGATAAGTCGGCTAAATATAAATTTAAAACTTGACTAGGCATTAATACTGCTAAACCGCAACGACACATCGCAGGCATCAAACTATCATCACAATTTTAGTTATTTATATGCATACTTCCAGATTATAAATATTTGCACATGCTGACATGAAGGGTTTTTCTTACCTAATTTTTTTCTCAATAAAGGTTATTAGCCCAGCCGAAGTAAGATTGTGTTACAATTGTTGTTCCAGGGGTGCTTGTAGGATAAAATAAAAGTTTAAGTAGCTCAAATTCATGGCAAAAACAAAATTGAAAACATTCAAATAAACTTACTTTCTCTAAAATGATAGCAGACACCAAAGCAATCATACATTTCCAATTAAAGACCACAAACTACAGAAAATGACCACAAATTTTGCATATAGAAATATTTTGAATGTGTAAAATAAAGATCACCTATCAACGTCTGTGTCAAAGATGATCTGCAAAATTAGCAGACGCATTGCTTTATGGAATGCGACGTGAAATGTTCACCACTCCATTGTACGCCATATCTGTCATTGCAAACTTGCAGTTTGGCCAATATATCAGGTCCAAATTTCGTCTGCTTCAAATTCAGTTTCTTATGTTTGTTAAAAACCGTGAGATATCCTGGTATTTCTTTAATCACGCAACGTCGAATGATGGTTCCTTTATCAGTGATGGCAACAGCAGCTACCATGAGTTCACACTACAAACATATGTAAATATCAGGACACGACTATGTACGTCCAATTACAACATAGTGAATGTTACCTTCAACCATGATGTTGTTGTTTTGCCTCGCACCACCACGCTATCCTGGCATTGTTACATATCTTTCTCACCTGCCCTATTTTTGTCAATGTTTCACCAAGCGGACGCATTATAATGTAAACAACCCCTCCTTGTTGGTGCTTGAAGCAGCCTTCTTTTGCCATACCACCACCTTCTTGATACTTAAAATTGTCATCCTGCATCCTACCACCTTGATTGTATCACTGGTCATCACCCCATATAACAGAAGTTACTAAACATATCAAATTTAAATAAAAAAAGGGGAACTGGTATTCGGCTTCGAGAGTTAACCTTGGAATTCGTGGCTTCCAATTCTCTTTGGTTTTCGGTTGTCTTTCCCGTAGCATAAGCTTTGATACTCTGTTATGGCGAAACATTCAGATGTTGTCTGTGAGAAAAAGTAGTATATGTGATTTAGTTCAATCGTGTATAAAAATAACTGGAAAAAATAGATGCCAACCGTTTGCTGTATATGTATTTTATTACATCTGTAGTGGCAATCATCTTACACGTGTCGGTACAGTAACTCTGTTATGGCGAAACATTCAGATGTTGTCTTTCCCGTAGCATAAGCTTTGATACTCTGTTATGGCGAAACATTCAGATGTTGTCTGTGAGAAAAAGTAGTATATGTAATTTAGTTCAATCGTGTATAAAAATAACTGGAAAAAATAGATGCCAACCGTTTGTCGTATATGTATTTTATTACATATATAGTGGCAACCATCTTACACGTGTCGGTACAGTAACTGATTCCCTGGTTTCATATGCCTGTTGCAGCAAATTTCCCTGCTCGTAAACTCAGCAAAAGCCGTCATCAATAAAACCGCAACATCCTTAACCAAACTCATCTTCTTCTCGCCTATACTCTAAACACATCTGCAAGAAACAACAATCTAAACCCTCAAAACCAATATATTAGCAAACTTTACACATAAATCAATTATTATACCATGTGATCGTTGAGTAGAAACACACGCAAAAAAACAATTGAATTAAATGCAGCAACCGTCTTCTGAACAGCCTCTTCATGCACCTCTCGTATTGTAGCCTGCAAGCAAGTGACAAATGAATTATTATACCATGTGATCGTTGGGTAGAAACATATAGAAAAGAATACAAAAATTAACAACGAACTTACTTCTTCAGGGGGATTTGCACTTTCGAAAGAAGACTACGTGAGCAATGGATCCCGATAAATGAGAGAACAGAAAATACAAACATTACAGGGAAAACTATGTGAGCATTCAACAACAATAAGATAATTGCAGCCATGATATTAAATACAACCACACCAACAGACCAATATCCCTTACACTCACTATCGGAGCCGCTACCAACCACCATCTCTCTCCACCTAATTCATCTGAATACACTGACACGGCTGTGTTCTTCCACAATATTAGTGCAGATAGTGACCTAACTCCACCAACACAAACAACGGGTTCCCTCATTGTCATCGTCGTACTCTTTAGATGATGCATAATCCTCACCCGCATCGTGCTCTTCTGTGTCCTGGTTTGGTCTCTTGTCAAAATCCTTTTCATCCAGTGGACAATCTGAAGTACAAACCACGGTAGACGATGATACCAGCACATGAGATGTTGAAACCACGGTAAAGCTTAGCAATACCATCAGATGCAAGTATCTTCTTGTAGACATCAACCAAACCATTAAACTGCCTCTCTCCTCCTTTCTTTGCAGACTTACAGTCGTTAGCCAAACGGGTTCTGGCGTAATCTAGAGAGTAGACGAATAGAAGTGAGGAAGCACCAGCTGCACCTCCAGATCCCAAGTTTCTGGCAAACCACTTCCAGCAGAGACACCTCACATAAGCAAATCGATAGCGAACCCTTTTCACTAAAGCATCAAATGCTTTTTTAATTTATTCTCGAAAGCTCCATCTTTTGATTTTGTGACAAATGAATTATTATACCATGTGATCGTTGAGTAGAAACATATGCAAAAAAACAATTGAATTAAATGCAGCAAGTCTTCTGAACAGCCTCTTCATGCACCTCTCGTATTGTATCCTGCAAGCAAGTGACAAATAAATTATTATACCATGTGATCGCTGGGTAGAAACATATAGAAAAGAATACAAAAATTAACAACGAACATACTTCTTCAGGGGGATTTGCACTGTCGAAAGAAGACTACGTGAGCAATGGATCCCGATAAATGAGAGAACTATAAAATACAAACATTACAAGGAAAACTATGTGAGCATTCAACAACAATAAGATAATTGCAGCCATGATATTAAATACAACCACACCAACAGACCAATATCCATTACACTCACTATCTGAGCCGCTACCAACTACCATCTCTTTCCACCTAATTCATCTGAATACACTGACACGGCTGTGTTCTTCTACAATATTAGAGCGGATAGTGACCTAACTCCACCAACACAAACAACGGGTTCCCTCATTGTCATCGTCGTACTCTTTAGATGATGCATAATCCTCACCCGCATCGTGCTCTTCTATGTCCTGGTTTGGCCTCTTGTCAAAATCCTTTTCATCCAGTGGACAATCTGAAGTACAAACCACGGTAGACGATGATACCAGCACATGAGATGTTGAAACCATGGTAAAGCTTAGCAATACCATCAAATGCAAGTATCTTCTTGTAGACATCAACCAAACCATTAAACTGCCTCTCTCCTCCTTTCTTTGTAGACTTAGAGTCGTTAGCCAAACGGGTTCTGGCGTAATCTAGAGAGTAGACGAGTAGAAGTGAGGAAGCACCAGCTGTACCTCTAGATCCCAAGTTTCTGGCAAACCACTTCCAGCAGAGACACCTCACATAAGCAAATCGATAGCGAACCCTAAACGCATCTGGTAAGGTTGTGGTTGTTGGACACCTTCTGTCATGGTGGATCCAAAAACACCAAGCTTCTAACCATTCTGTACCAATGTCAATAAAACAGTGATCTAATCCATAAAGGTTAACTTGATTAATGAAATCCATAATAAGTTATATAAAACTAATGCAAACAGTACATCAAAAAGTTTTCTTAAAACAAACTACTACAAATCGCTGAGATACTTATATTTAACAAATTAAAAGAGAAAGAAATAAAGAGTCTACACATACTCGAAATTTGTTGTTGAAACAAAAAACATGTAAACCAACGAAGAGAATCACCTCAAATCAGTTGTCAGAATTAAATATAGAATTCAAAAAAAGTGTACCATAACATACTTTCATCATAAAAATCCTAATAATTCTAAGCTATTATCTCATTAAAAAATCACAAAATCTGGAAGAGGGGTGTTTGGATATTGTTTTTATTCAGTTTGAATGTTTGATTATGAATACACAAATTGCTTTGTACATTGTGAATGCTTTCTTAGCTACAATGTGATCAACACATTAGAAGACCAATGGCATACAAAAAGTGTCGGTATATATGAATGAGTCTTTCAATGGCATACAAAAAATTGAGTTCCATGTTGAGACATGGATGGTATGATATATGAAGATGCAAACGTAAGAGATAATCACAAGTTCATTAAGGTTTGACAAAAAATTACCTTGTAGACTGAAGATCTCAGCAAACCTTCTACCATCAATTTCCTTCCGGCCAGATTGTTTCATATCCTTGAATGAAAGTATACCCATGATTGTTTCAATATGTATGTAATAATATTTTAAAACACAATATGATTTCTTTGGCACTTCCTCAATTTTGGTGTTGGACACAACAACCTGCTGTGAAGCCTCCGGCACTTCATCAACAACTTCAGGTACTTCTTCCTCTTCAACTGCCTCTACAACTTTCTCTGGAAGATTGCTCAGATCAGTGGATGCCTTGGCTGGGCACGTCCCAATATTTACAGCTGAAGTGATCATAATTATATCATTGATATTAGGGTTTTTGAAAAAGTTCTGAGATGAATGATATTAGGCTTCGCATGAATGAATAAAATACCGTATATTGTGTATTTAGCTATATATCTATTGGATTTAGTTTGCTAAATATTTAGCCGTATATTTATTTTGTTTTTGGTTGTTGTTCACAATTAATGGCTTGGCTCCATTGGTTTGGGACGTTTGCATTGGAAGCTAAATATGAAGGTTCGAATCTTACTGTGGTCATTTTTTAAATCCTGAATTTATTAATGGAAAAGGCTTGCTTGCATGGCATAAATTGATTAGGTGGCATTAAATTGATTATGTGGCATTGAGGTGGCGTTTATGTGGCATTATCTACGTGTAACGCCTCCTGTTATATATAATGTAGAGATATATATACATATACATATACATATATATATATATATATATATATATATATATATATATATATATATATATATATATATATATATTGTGTGTGTGTGTGTGTGTGTGTGTGTGTGTAACTTTACTTTCAGAACCCTGTTAAGTGCGAGAACTCTCCTTGAACCGTTAGATTGTTTGATCAAAGGCTATTATTGATTGTGCCATTAATGTAATTAACTAAAAGATTAGGACAATATTTGCAAAGCTAAAGGGTAATTATGGGATTTCAATGAAAAATGAAACTACACAAAAATAGGGGCGGTTACAATATATTACTCCATATCAAATAATTATCTTTCCAAATCACGCTCCATTTATTAACCCTAGACATGTGAAAGAAAAACATGGCCGCCATTCTTCCTATCTTCATTTTTATCTCCATATTGAAAGCTCAGATCGACTCATGTCAAGAAATGCATCTAAATCCAATTTGTTTCTTCATAAAAGGGACGCAAGCCGACCATTAGGATGGAGGATGGATCAGTTTTGATGCGGTTGAAAGAGGTTGACGGGTGGTAAAGATGAAAACAAATTAATTTGAATCAGATCCGAAGTCACAAGAGGTACGCATATTTTTCATAAAAAAGATATCAAAACTTTTGTATGGTTATCTCCTTTGTTAATTCTTTTATATTATTTATAGCCATGATGATCCAAGGTGAGTGGTTCGCATCCCTGTTATTTTATTCATCCATACAGAAGTAAATATGTATACACATGTTGAGATGTAAGTTTTATTATAATTGTAAAATTTTTATACCAATTCGATTTTTTTTATGATTCAACACATTCACGTTTTGTGTTTCGTGTTTAGTGGTTTTGATTCAACATATTTTTCTTTTGATTTTTCATTTATATATTATACACTTGAATATTTGATCGAGGGCATCTCTATCATGATAACTCCAGCTAATTTAATCTGCTTGGTCCATGATGCCATGATGGGTTTCACATGATCATATTCTTGCATGTTATAGATTAACATTAAGAAATTTGTACTAGCTAGAAGTTGAAAGTTGAAACATAACCGTTGGAGCTATAAATGTGAAGCTATATAAATCAATTTAATACATTGAATTGAGTTAGTGAGCCACTAATTAAGGTACGTGTTTGGATTAGCTTATTTGGTGTACGGATTATAAAAAGAAAACCCGATAAACTCTCTTTATTCGGCTTACGAGCTCATCAATTTGACGTTCTGATTTTATAGACTAAAACTAGCTTATACATAAGGGTACTTTATACATGTCTAGATTAAACTTGGATTTTGATGATGAACATATTTTTTTTTTTCATGTCTAGATTATACATGTCTAGATTAAACTTGGACTTCGTGTTTGAACATACTTGTTTTTTATGAACATACTCGTTTTTCAGTGAACATACTTGTTTTTTACATTGAACATGGCTGTTTTTCATGTGTAGATAATACATGTCTAGATTAAACGTGGAATTCGTGTTTGAACATACTTGTTTTTTCGGTGAACATACTTATTTTTCAATACACATTTTGGTTTTCATAGAACATACATGTTATTCATTGAACATACTTGTTTTTACATTGAACATGGCTGTTTTTCATGTTATTAACATACATGTTATTCGGTACACATTTTGGTTTTCATAGAACATACATGTTATTCAGTACACATTTTGGTTTTCATAGAACATACATGTTATTTAGTACACATTTTGAGTCGGTGCAAATACGTAAGTAGGTGCATACGTGTTTTAAAGTTAACTTAAAATTCATTGGAATGGTGCATGTGTGTTTTAAATGGATGCATATATATTTTAGATTGTGCATATATGTAAGGCTAGTTATTATTATTAAAAAGTTACTTACACTATTTGGTTAAGTTTTAATTGTTTTTGGGCATGTTTGTATCAGATTAATGAAGATGGTGATAGCAATGAAGATCTAGAAGTAGATGCACACATAGATACAATGCGGCGTTTGAAGAAATATGATTATTGAATGCGTGCATATATGTCCAACTTCTAAAAATGTTGATAATAATGAGTGTGCACATATGTCCGTTTTCGTTATATATATTAGTGCAGGCATGTATTGATCGATTAGATTCATGTATTTATACTTTTTAGAATTTTTTTTTTTAATTGTATTCCAATTGATATTGAATTTTGTATGTAACATCTATGTTCTTGTTTTGTTATAAATTTACATTATCTAAAAAACACATATGCACCTTACTATTTGAAAAACATGCATGTTCTAAAATTATTCAAAAACACCTATGCACTACATCTGGAAAATAAAATGAAAAAATTAGTACATAAAAACACCTATGCACTACTTCTGGAAAATAACATTTCTTAAAAAAATAAAAAAATAATAATAAAAATAAAAATCTTTTACTAAAATAAAAAATAAAAAATAAATAAAATTCCGAATTTTATTATTTATAAAAAACATGAATTAATAAAAAAGAAAAAAAAAAAGTAATATGAAAATGTCTTTTACTATTATACCCTTTTGAATTAAATAAAAACAACAAAATGCTATGGAGCATTAAATGATGTACATGGTGTATTATTAGTTGTAAAAAGGTAGTTCTCGCAGTTCCCGCACTTAAGAGAGTTCTGAAAATAAAGCCCCCTACACACACACACACACACACACACACACACACACACACACACACACACACACATATATATATATATATAATAGTGAGACTTTCTTGCGAGAACCATATTATCTACGAGAACTGACAGAACCACCACAAACATACATGCACGCCTTCAATAATTGTATTTTTGCACATTTGTTCTAAAAACAACATATATGTTTTAGAAAAAACGTGGTTGTTCTAAAGAATTTGATAAGAAATTGGAAATACAATTTTTTTTTTTGAAGGTGTGCATGTATGTTCTTATAAGGCGTGCAATGACAATATTGCGGCCGTGTGTAAGGTTTTTGTGAAAAAGAGGATGAGTTCATGATGATATTGAAGAACATAGGTGGATACTTACGATTATTGATTATTTGCATGTATTTTTATTTTATTTTAAAAGGCATGCATGCATGTTTCTGGTGGTTCTGTCAGTTCTCGCAGATAAGATGGTTCTCGCAAGAAAGTCTCCATATATATATATATAATATATATATATATATATATATAATATATATATATATATATATATATATATATATATATATTATATATATACATAGGGTGGGGATACAATGAGAAGCCCCTTAAAATGAGAAGCGTGAGAAGCAATCTCAGATATAACTTGCTACATAGTGTCATTTTTGTAAATAATAGAAACTTGAGGGGCAAAGCTGTAGATAGATAGTGAAAATTGAACCGCTCTTATTTTTTCCCAAAACACAACATTTCATTATCGGTTAATCTCTCTCTCTCTCTCTCTCTCTCTCTCTCTCTCTCTTCCAATTCCCCAAATAAAACCTACTGCATCAATCAAAACAAAAACCTAATAATTTCTAATCCAAATCTATTGATAATTGAAGAAACCTACTGCATCTCTGATGTTAAGGACGAATCTTCCAGATCTTACACGACCTTGTAAGTGTATTTTTTAGGATAAACAATTTTTACAGCATCTTTATGTTATTTGTTTTCCTAAAATCGTTTATTGGTTTATAAATTTAGCAAATAGAAAGAGTGATATGTTGATGTTTATACAAATCAAAAAACTGTTGAACCGGAAAAATGGATTACGGTATCATCAAGTAAGTATTACATTTTAAATTATGATGCATTATGTTTTAATGTTAACTTATATTCAGTAGTTTTAAATTTTAACTAAGATGCAGTAGTTTTAAAGTTGTTGTTTGTCTGATGCAATAACATTTGAATTGTGATGCAGTAGTTTTTAATTTGTGAGTTAGGTTAAATGTAGTCTGCGTCATTTGTGAAAGTGATTTTATGTGCTTGAATGTTTGTCTGATGCACTAGCAGTTGGTATGAGATGCAGTAGCTTTTAAATTGCCGCGTATAAGCATGAGTTAGGTGTGATGTAGTTTGCGTTATGTGCGAAAGTGATTTTGTGTGCTTGAATGTTTGGATGATGCATTAGCAGTTGGAAGTAGCTTTTAAATTGTCGCGTATGAGCATGAGATAGGGTAGATGTAGTCTGCATCATGTACGAAAGTGATTTTGTGTGCTTGAATGTTTGGCTGATGCACTAGCAGTTGGTCTGAGATGCAGTAGCTTTTAAATTGCCGCGTATGAGCATGAGATAGGTTAGATGTAGTCTGCATCATGTACGAAAGTGATTTTGTGTGCTTGAATGTTTATCTAATGCACTATCAATAAGTCCTAACCTACACATTAGTTTAAGGATCAGATTGTATGTTAACACATTCGCTAAAATCCGCTTGTCTTGAATAATAACATAATAATAGAACTCTAGAGCCTTATGATACAATCCCTCATTAATAACTACATTAATCGAAGAATTAAATGATCGAATACTTGGTCTACATTGGTACTCAACCCACATTTTATCAAACAAGTCTAGAGCTTTTTCCGCTCTCTTTGCTTTCCCATACGCTTTAAATGCTAAGATGAAATTACCTTCTATAAACACTCTTCTTTCATGCTTCATTTGACGAAAAACCTTCTCCAACGATGATAAGTCTCCTGATTTCGCAAAGTTCTCAATGAGGGAGTAAAATGTGGAATCACCCACTCTAAAGGAGCCCCATTTTTTTACTGGATTTGAATATGTCTTCATGAATTGTGGTTCAGTACCCTGTTCCTCTTCACTTTCAGGCGCTTTATTGGGGCTGATGACAGAAAAATATCGAATTTGAGAAAACCCTTTTTAAAATCAGTTCTTTCCTGATGGAAGTAATGATTTTAGAACTGGTGTGCATCAAATGCTTACGCTGGTTACCTACAAAAAAATATATGTATATTCTTTAGAAAAAATAATCAGAAATAAAAATTTTAATAATTAGGTAAAAAGTATTAAAATAAACTGCTAAACAGAGAAAAACAATCAACCATCCGAAATTGTATTATATGTCCCGCTCACTCAAACATATTGTAATAATATTTTGAATTTTATTGTGCAAGTGAAACTGTTATTGAATATACTCATAAAACAAATCTTTTTAGAATATAGAAACGGCCTTTTTGCTTCTTTAGCAGCCACCCTCATCTCCTAACAAATGCGCATGTAGATATATCTTTGGCTCTGCAGCTGCTACCTTTGAAGTGTAGACAGCATACTTTTAGTGCAGACTGTGAGACTACACACCTTTTTTTAAGGCCAGCATTAAAAATCATTGTTCGTCGATGTTTACACGTTGCACATAGTACCCAATACACTCTAGAAACTAGTGATAGAAAATACGGGCTATTGTTAATGCATGAACTCTTTGCTAAGGATCTTGTAGATTTGATTATAGACGCGTATTTGGTCAAGCACATGATCAAGAATTTTGTAAAATTTTAACCATATGCTAGCGTTCCCATTTTAGCTATGCAGCTCAAATTCTATGAAATTAGATTGGAGAGATAAGCTAACGAAGCCTATAGTTATGATATTTTGGGTTAAGGAATGGAAATATTAATTGGGTGCAAAATGAGGAATTATACATTGCTATAATCCAATTGGTTAATTACCGGTTTTATCATGTGAGTTAAGCAGCCTTAAAAACTAGTCTCCTAGCTTTTGCCAAAATTTAAGCTAATATAAGTTTATTAAACGGATGATGTTTTCCTTTTCCAGGTATCATATTGATTACCAAGAAAAAGTTATGAAACGTGAACTTAATTTTAGACGTCAAGCTAGGCATCAGGTACAGGGTAGGAATTCTAAAATTGATCAACTGTTGGAGGGCATATGTAACAATTGCGTTTGCCTTTCTACAGCAGAACATATATATAAAAACCATGGTATTGGACATCTACGACCCAACTACACGAGGTCCATGCAAAGTTCTTTCCTCACATGGCATGGGCAAACATTAGGTCTTTTGAAAATAAGCGTCTATTAAGGAATTCAACAGCACATACATGGATTTGAACATTTTATGCAAGTGGTGCTTGGTATGAGTGATCAAGTGATTCAAGTCAGTTGTAAATCAATATTTAAATTAAGAATAAGCACATTTAAGGTTCTGTTGGCGTTCTGATAAATTTAAACTTCAGATATAAGGCATTTGCAAGACTTGTAAAATTATAGGTGAAACTGGAGTACATATTGGGGTTCAGTCTTGTATATTGTTCTTTGTGAGTTTATTTATTCTCGTATGAATTATTATCTCAGCTTTACTGTTTAATTTTATGTAGGTTTGTTGATACAGGTATGGAGGACAAGTCATGGTTTGTTAGGTGCATGCAGATTTTGTGCTACTAGTTAATAAAGGCTGCAGCAACAGAAGTGGTATAAAGTAGAATAGTGCACGGGAAATATGTTGGCAATATTACTAGGGCAATATGTTGGCAAGTGCCAACTACTACTGCTTCTTTTGGCTTCTTTTTGGCTTCTTTTGTATTCATGAACTTAGGGCAATATGTTGGCAAGTGCCAACTACTACTGCTTTTCGGCAGTGTTTCTTCATCGGAACTTGTTTCAAAGTGGATGGGTGAAAGTGAAAAGCTGGTGTCAAATCTTTTTGAAATGGCTCGTGAAAGTGCACCGTCCATCATCTTTATTGATGATATGGATTCTTTGAGTGGCCAGCGAGGTGAAGGCAATGAAAGTGAAGCTTCAAGGCATATTAAAACTGAAATTCTTGTTCAGTTGCAGGTAGTTGTTGGGAACCCAAATGACAAATTGATTGCTATTAGATCTTTTGATTTGCATACTATTTCTCCTGTTTATTCGTTCTATAGGAAAAAAAAAGTTATAGTTTTTCCAAGTTCTTACATTAATTGATAAATATAGGGGCGGCAAAATGGGCGGGTTGGATAACAGACTAGACGGGGTAATCTATGTTCGGGTTGAAACTGGTGCATTTAGCAGAAACATGCCTCCACAAAAGAAAAGTAAAGCCCAATCTGTTCCATTGATTTGGGTTCCCAAGGAGAAACAACGTGTCATGAGATTGGCCCCATCGCTGCAGGATTTATGCATGACAATCATGTCCCAACATGTGGATGCGATAACCTCTCTCGAAAGTGCCTCATGTACTTAGACACAAGCTTACACGACTGATTTGTGACTCAAGAAAAATGAATCGACATTTTTTTGACTGCTTGCAAGTGGAACTCCTACTGAGATTCGTGTACGTGATTGTTCATGGTTAACCGAGGAACAATTCACAAAGATATTTGAAAAGACCGATGCTAGTAACCTCACGGTGAGGTTCTCGTCTGGAAAATTGTTTCATTTTCTCTTAATTTGTTGCCGTAATTAGTAGTATTTTCATTTTCTAATAGTGAACTTCATCCTTCTCCTAAAATTGTTTATTTTTAATATTTGTCTTTAGGTACTACAACTGGATCAGTTCAGGCAATGTTTACCAGACTTTATTTTATTACCTATCCTGGCTTTCTTGCCTAGTCAGTTTTCTGCATTAACTAATATATCCTTGAAAGGTGCATGCTGGCTTTCAAATGCCGGGCTAAAAGCTCTTGTTGCTGCTGCACCTGCATTGAGATATATCAATCTTGGGTGCTGCTCTTTGCTCACTGTTGATGCTATCAACAATTTAGCTGACAAGCTTGGACCAGTCCTTAAGGAGTTGTACATCGATGAATGTTTTGATTTAGATGCTGAGCGTATTCTCCCTCCATTGTTGAAGCTGGAACAATTAGAAGTGCTGTCGGTCTCTCACAATGAATCTATTGATAATTCTTTCATCATTAAATTTGTGGCTGCTCGAGGTCAGAAGATGAATGAGCTTGTCTTGGCAAATTGCACGTGAGTTTAAGCTGGTTCTATTTTGTAGGATTCATGTTTAACTCTAACTAATTCTTCTTCTTTCAAAATTTGGCCAGGAAATTGACAGTAAAGCATTGAGAGCCATCTCAAAAAGTTGTCCCGGATTATGTGCAATAGACCTGACCTACGTGTCTAAATTAACGGATAAATCACTAGCACATCTTGCAAATGGCTGTCAAAAAATTCAAATATTGAAATTCTGCATAAATATGTTCAGGTTTACTAGTTTGTTTTGATTTTTTTTTCTGATTTTTGTTGTTAAACAGAATGAGTTGCAATGGTTTCTACAAATTATTTTTCCAACAATTTGTATATACATTCCTTTAAATTTGGAGTTTTATATCTCAATTTGGAGTGTTATATGCAGGTGCATCTAGGAGATACTCCTAATAACCTGACTGAAGGTGACTTTGAAGCCTTGGCTCGTAAGACCGAAGGATTTTCTTGTTCTAATATTGCAGTTTGTGTAAGTGAAAGTCCAAGTCTTAGGTTTACTACTAAGATTAATAGTATCTTGGAATACATATCATCTCTGCTGAGTCTTCTATTTGTGGCTTTTGTAGGTCAAGGATGTTCTATTTGAACTGTATGTAAAACTCAAGATGCCATGTTAAATGTGCAGTGATATCTGTTACTGGATCAATGCTTACTTATTACTGCATCTCAAATGTGCAGTGATTATCTGTTACTGCATCAATGCTTATTTGTTACTGCATCGATGCCTATTTCTTACTGCATCAATCTTGGAAGACAATGTACAATGGTGTAGACTGTGGCGTCTTTGTCATGAGGCATATGGAAACATATGTTGGTCGCGGTGTATTTTTCCATGAATTCAAGAAGGAAAATGCAGGTCAAAAATCACAACTGAATATGCTTCGCGCCAAGTGCTAGGTAAAGATATTACTCATCAGTTTTAATGTTAAACAGAATGCAGTAAATGATTTAAAATGAGAAGAAAGATACAAAGTATATTTCATAAACACTGAGATATTATTGTATTATAGTTCGGTAATAAATGCTACAGAAAGGTAGTATACTATTTCAAATACTGTTGAAGTAGGTTATTATTTATAACGATGATGCAGTAAACGTTAAGAAATGATACAGTAGGTTATGATGTGTGGAAAATATATGTTGGATTAGAAAATTTGTAGATGTTGAAAATTGTCTTTGTGTGGAAGATGCACTAGTTGTAATGAAGTGATGTAGTAGGTCATATATTTTGGCAAATATTGTTTGATTAGGTAACGCGTAGTGTGTTTTAGATGTTGAGAATTTTTTGTGAGTATACTTGAATGCTTGAAACATTAGTTGTAAAGAAATAATGCAGTAGGTTATGTTTTGTGGCAAATATTTTTCAATTACGTAGCGCGCATAAGTTTATTTGAGTGCATTTGATTGATAGATGCAGTAGTAGTAATGAAGTGATGCACTAAGTTCTTGTATGTGGGATGTAAGTCTAGATTAAGTCAGGCGCGTAGTGTTTTGATTGTGAAAAAGTATTTGTGTGTGTTTGATTGATAGACGCAGTAGTTGTAATGAAATGATGCACTAAGTTATTGTATGTAGGATATAAGTCTAGATAAAGTCAGGCGCGTAGTGTTTTATGTATGGAAAAGTGTTTGTGTGTTTGAAGATATGATGCAGTAGTTGTAATGAAGTGATGCACTAAATTCTTATATGTGGCATATAAGTCTAGATTAGGCCAGGCATGTAGTGTTTTAATTGTGGAAAAGTGTTTGTGTGTGTGTGTGTGTTTTTAAAGATATGATGCAGTAGTTGTAATGAAGTGATGCACTAAGTTCTTGTATGTGCGATATAAGTCTAGATTAGGTCAGGCGCGTAGTGTTATGATTGTGGAAAAGTGTTTGTGCGTGTGTTTGATTGATTGTTGTAGTAGTTGTAATGAAGTGATGCAGTAAGTTCTTGTATGTGGGATATAAGTCTAGATAAGGTCAGGCGCGTAGTATTTTAAGTGTGGAAAAGTGTTTGTGTGTGTGTGTTTGAAGGTATGATGCAGTAGTTGTAATGAATGATGCACTAAGTTCTTGTATGTGTCATGTAATTCTTGTAATGAAGTGAGAATCATCACATGATTGAACGTGGAAAGAATATAGCAAAGAGAGAAGAATTTTGGATGAAAATTTTGCTGCAATTTTGAAACTATCACCATACAAGATTTTCATTGATTCAAATTGGTAAGTAAAAACACATATAGTATTATGAATTTAATATTGATGTTCTTTTAATTGTGACTTTTCAATTATATTGATGCGATAACATAGATAATGATATTGATGTAACTGTAAGGTATGGTGCTTATGCAATGGTCGTGGTAAGTATAACTGAAATAAATACAAATGTTTTTATTACTGCATCAGAGTGTTATAATTAGTGAATCAATGAGTTTTTACAGCATCAGTGTGTCAAATATAGTGCATCACAATATTAATTCACAATATATTTTTTTTATAATTTTCACAGATAAACTCATTCGCTGACTACATGCGTAGAGTAAACTACCCGAAATATGTTGAGTTTTTAATCGCAGTGAAGATGCATTGGAGAACTACATACAACGATATGGACTGTGTCGTATTTGTTATGAGGCATATGGAAACATACATGGGTCGTGGAGCTTTTTTGCATGAGTTGAAGAAAGAAGGTGAAGGTCAAAAAGTACAAATAAAGATGTTGTGCGCAAAATACTTAGCAATGATGATTATAGTCAGCGTTAACGAGAAAAAAGAAAAAAATATCGAAACAAGCAGAAGCATATGTGAACAATCTGCCAAAAAATTCTAAAATTATAACAGATGACAATATTAAAGTGACTCAAGATTTGTTTAAGAAGATTATTGACCATGTATTTGTATTTTATTTACTTTAAATTCTATTGAATGTTTCAAACTTGTAGTTGTAATAATTGGATTAATGAATGTTTAATTCTAAGTTTTGTACCTTTTAATATGACACTGTTTGTTTAATATTAATTAAATTTTTGCATCACATTGTATAAAATCTACTCTGGTCATCATGTTAAAAATTTACTGCATCACATTGTATAAATCTACCGCATCACAATATTAAAAATTTACTGCATCAATATGTATAAATCTACTGCATCACAATGTTTAAATATACTGCATCACAATGTATAAATATATTGCATCCCTGTTAATTTTCTACTGCATCACTATTGATTTTCTACTGCATCACAGTGTATAAATCTAATGGATCACAAGGATGTAAATTACTGCATAGCATTGAATAAACTTAATGTATAACAAAGATGTAAATTACTGCATCACAATGTATAAATCTATTGAATCACAATGTTATAAATTTGATGAATCAATATATATAAATCTGTTGCATCAGAATGTATTTAACTAGTGCACCACAGTTTAATATAATTCTACTGCATCATGAAGCAAAAAAAAAAAAAAAAAAAAAAAAAAAAAAAAAAAAAAAAAAGATTTTCACTTTCTAATCTAGAAGTAGTGCGCTTGAGGCCTGCCATAAGCTCATCACGAAGGTATGTCAGTATCCATCTTTCCCTCATGCCAAACATGTCTTTTAACTACTTATTATCATCAAGTTCAAAGTCGTTGAGCATACATTCCCACTCTTTTTCAAAATCTTCTGGTAAAATCTGATCGGTTCAAACTATATCACATATACGTCTTTTGAAATCTGTCTTATTACAGATTAGAGTCCCTACCTGCAAAAAAATAGCATTATAAATACTAGTGCATTACATATATAAATCAACCGCATCAGCTTGTAAAAAACAAACGCATTATGAAGATTAGTGCATCAGATGTATAAATCAACCGCAAAAACAAACGCATTATGGGTATAAAATGACTGCATCAGTGATGCGCGTGATGTGTCGTTGCGGTTTAGCAGTTTTAATGCCTACTCAAGTTTTAAATTTATATTTAGCCGACTTATCAATAACACACACACTTAACGAGCAGTGTACCCGGTCAGTATGAAGATAATGGTAAGTAGAGTGTCGATCACTAAGAGTGGAACGTATTATCTCGTTATTCTAATCAGTATTTTAATATCCTAACGCAAGGGGGTTTCAGCCTGAGAGACTGGCACAGTTTTGTTTGCAATTAAATAATAAAATAAACAAATAGGCACGAATCAGCAAGTAGCACACACGTACACAGATAGATACTAGAGACAATAAGAGGGCTGTCCTTATGATTAAGTAGATTGTCACTTGTTTTATTGATAGCTTTATATGAAGTGTATGTAATTAACCCTTTCTCGTTGGTCCTATTCTTATCGGCGAGTAAACCCTTAATGACGACTTATGTCTAAAAGTTATTCCTAAGTGATCAATTTAGAAACAACCGTGGGAGCCACACCTTGTCCCGCAGTCGGGTGCCCGCAAGCCACTAATAAACACAGAGGTGGTCAATGCACTAATAAGTAGTAACCAAAGACATCAACATATAAACTTTAATTGATGGGAAAGCAAGTATTAAATGGAGTGCAATCTTTCCGTTGTCACATTACACAAGCCACCAATCCTGATGAATTAAAGTTTGCTAAAACAATAAAACAAAACTACTTAATGAATTAAATACATGCAGCACCTTCTTACAGCTCTTGTATCTTCGATTTGGGTGTGTCTTGTGCTGCCTTCTTGACTGAATTCGTCCTTCTCTTCTGTTCGGTCTTTAGGTTTTCGAACTTCCGAATCTCTTTAATGCGTCTGGTCTACGGGGTATTTATAGTTTGTGTCTGAGGAAAGATGCGGCGCATCTACTTAAGTAGATGCGGCGCATGTACTTAACTTCGCGTGGGGTCCAAGATTATAATATTCAGGAATATTCGTACACCGCCAGAAGATGCGGCGTAACTCCATGATTAGATGCGGCGCATGTCCTCTTGTATCTTGGATCGTATCTGGTGATATCATGATAGAGATGCGGCGCATGTTGATAGTGAGATGCGGCGCATCTGGAGCAGATTAGTCTTGATCTTCTTCATTTCAGTAGACTCTTCACTTTATGCACGTTTTGCTCCATTATTAGTCCAAAATCGCCAAGTTTCACCAAATGCTTGTTTTTACCTGAGAATTACAAAAGTAAACGATTAAGTATCAATCCTCATACATAATATAGTAAAACAAGTCAAATTAATAGGATAAATGATAGTAATAAAATGTACTTATTTGAGTTCATCAAATATCCCCCCACTTGAACTTTACTTGTCCCCAAGTAAACCTTAGATTAAATCTCATGAAAATGTATCCTAAAAGATGTTAGGATTTATTTTTATATTTAAGCATGTATTCGTTTATTTCATAATCACACAACTAAACACTTAACGAATTAGAAGTAAAATAAAATAAGTCGATAAAAGCAAATCTAATCGTTTAACTGTCCAGTCGCGAAGAATATTCTATCATAAGCTTGGCAAGTATACACATCTCCACCACTAAAGCTAAGGAATAACAAGTCTAAAGCGGTAAAAAGGGTTTTTAGGCTTAAGGGTTAATTATTCTCTTTTCACTATCGATCTCAAATTCCAGAAAAGGCGACAAAATCACAAATACATGATCGAATCCACGAACACGATACTTGCAATTGCTCAAATCCTTAACTCGAATAGGCTAAAGATAGGTCCAAACTTCACCAATAATAATATATCAAAAAGGGCGACAAAATCATAAATACATAGCCGAATCCACGACTACGATACTTAAGATTGCTCAAATCCCTAATCTCAATAAATCAAAGGTTCGGTTGGATAAAGAACAATACAGGGTATGGATAACATTTGGGATATAAATTGGTGTAAAAATAAAAATAAAAATAAACAAAACAAATAAATTAAAATCCTAAGTGTGGTTAATCACTATCCCAACCATCCCATGAATAAGACTCATATCATTGAATAACTCACGCTTTAACACTTGAAACACACGCTTTAGGTAGACACGAATTATACTCAACAAAATCTTAATCAAAGAATAATCCTTAATTGGCATTCCCATAACTGCCAATTCCCATTCAATCCATAGATATAATACAACAAATAGTGGTGATATCGACCACTTACATAACTCTACATCGTTGGCTTAAAATAAACATCCAACTCTTTCTTTTTTTCTTTTTTTTTTTTTTTTTTTTTTTTTTCGATTTTTTTTTTTTTTTTTTTTTTTTTTTTTTTTTTTTTTTTTTTTTTTTTAACACAAAACATAAACATAGATGTGTAAAATTTCACCACATCACTATAACTTTCTTTCCGGATAATTTTTATTCATACTTTTCATACTTTCAGAAATAACGCTAATAGTGAAAGTAGTAAACACACGAAAAATAAACTCAAAAATATACAATATTTACTTTCACTCCAATTTGCATTGTGCAATTTCCCGACCTAACCATAGATAATGAATTACGCACGCGAACACAGGTAATGTAAGGAAACACACTCTGCCTATAGCAATTAACCAACCACGGATTCTAATCTACAGGGTAGGCTAAGGTTTAAGGTGTAACGAAACATTTTAAACATAGGTGTAAGAAACGAAAGGAATGGCTCTGAGGGTTTTTCTAGGGGTATCTTACTCTTAAAATGAGAGTAACAAAAGGGTTTATACGGGGGTTAACTAACCAGTGTAGTTAGTTAATATCACATAACACATAAAGGCTATTTGGTGTAATCCTAGAATTTTACCAATTTAGACAAGTCATTCCAATTATATAAATAATACTCATTATGGTGGTCTCGAATAGTATACAAGCCAAGTTCTAAAGTTTACAAGTCACCGGCACACTCATAGATTTGTGAATTTTGAAAAATCACAATTTTTGAAAATAACGTCTTGTGTGCAGCTATGCAACTTAGATCTTAAACAAAAACATGCTAAAAAAAAATTTTAAGTTTGATAT
The DNA here is from genome assembly GCA_021014915.2 of Artemisia tridentata subsp. tridentata. Lineage (NCBI taxonomy): Eukaryota > Viridiplantae > Streptophyta > Magnoliopsida > Asterales > Asteraceae > Artemisia > Artemisia tridentata. The sequence goes on from CP139504.1 coordinate 89,205,292, forward strand.
ATTAAGCACATTTTAAGCATAATTTTTGAAAAAGTTTAGGACAAGTAAGTGTTAAGTGTTCTAATTCTCCTATCCCCCCACTTAAGTTAAACAACGTCCTCGTTGTTTGTATAAAAGGTTAAAAACTGGAAATAAAAGAATTAGAACGGAAAAACTCCCCTGAGATTTGCTCGGTATGATCCTCCATTAGTATATGAGCAAAAATCAACTTCTTGTGGATTAGAACGTTAAAGCTTCATACTTGATTTATCCACAGGAAATCCAGGAAACTATAATACCACCAACACTTTAAAACACACCTAAGATAAGAAAGGTTCAACTTGCATAATACATTAGTAGTTAGGAAAAATAAAACTTAAAAATTAAAACTGAAAATCATCAGGTCAGTCGATGCGCCGTATCTTATTGAAGAAGATACGCCGTATCGAGCCTGGAATAAATACGGATCAGAATAAAGATGCGCCGCATCCTTAACCAGGGATGCGCCGCATTAAAATAAACTGATAAATAGTTTTAAAGTCGAAAAATAAAAAATGCAGAAAAATAAAATAAGATATGACCATTGCAGAGGATGCGTCGCATCTCAGGATCGAGATGCGCCGTATCTTCGTGCGGCCTGGACTGAAAATAAAACAAAATAAAGGATAGGATGCGTCGCATCTGTTTAAACAGATACGGCGCATGTAGTAACCAAACAGACTGTTAGCAGTCTGTTGCAAAAATGACTTGTTCCACGGTCTAATCTCATACGTCCTCTCGTACTCTCGTGCTGAACTTAATGCCAGTCTTCGTCAAACATAACAAGAAATATAAACTGAAACATTAAACATAAGCATAAGAATAACGATAAGTACAATCCAAAAAAAAAAAATAATAATAATGTGTGGAACAATATCAGTAAAACAAAAGGGTAAGATCATGGGTGAGCGGTGTCGTCCGGATGGGTCCCAGAAGTGCTGGCTCCATCAGTCCTCTGGCGGACTCTGCGCTCGTACGTACGTGCTACTCCCGTAACCTCAGTACCATCAGGACGGGTGTGGGTGATACCCTGATGCTCTAATAGTCTGCTCACACTCCTGACCACCCACTCTAAGTCTCTCCTCAGTACCATCACCTCTCCCTCGACTGCGTCGAGTCTCTGAATCACGGTGCGTGGGGGTACTGGTGCCTGTGGCACCTCCTCGTCGGCAGGAGCAGCAGCCGGAGGATCCTGAGGTCCTCCCTGCTCCGCCTCTGGCCCTGCAGCTCTGGCGGGCCCTAATGCTGCCCAAAAGTGGCCCCCAGCAGCCACCTGGCAGATCGCCAGTCTAACCAAATAGTCCTTGTCGATAACTGGGAGACGAGCCACCACAACCTCCAGCCCCGCTGGAATCTCTGCTCCAATAACTCCAAAATGGCGGGCCAGCCTCGAAACAAAATGCCCGCCAGTCATGTGGCTCCTCCGATCTCTCCCAGCAGCTGATCGGTGGAGGTAGTGTGCCAAAAAGTGGGGGATGTTCACCGGCATCCCCTCATCCATGCTCCTAAGTAGGAAGAGGTCCAGAGTGGTCACCTTTTCAGGTGACTGACCCCTCCCAGCAATAGTAAGTGCAATCAGCCTGTGACACAGCCTCCTCATCGGCTCCCTGATCAAAGTATATGAGGGGGTGGAAGTAGTGATGTCGCCCCCCGAAGAAATCCTAAACCAATAATCACTGAATACCCATCTGTCAGGGACAACCCGTAAACTCTCAGCCCAGTACCTGGCAAACCCAGCAGATCCAAGCTCCTCCTCAGTGTGTAGACCCAAGGCTAAAATAAACTGCCTCATCGACATCTGCCTGTGCACACCTCCTAACCTGAACACCAGAGTGTCAGCTGTATCAATCTCCACATCCGTCTCTCTGTAATGAATAGTGCTAAAGAACTCCAGCATGAGCTCCCTAATCAGAGGCTCGTCAACCCTAAACAGTCGCTCCCAAGCACTAGACCTGAACTCCACCTCATCATCACCTCCAACAACAACCATCTCCATACGACGCTGTAAGCTCGCAGCTGCATGTCCACCACCGATCAATCCCACATCGTCAAAATTCAGAACCTGGACTCTAAATATTTTCTTGAAGTAAACTGAGTCAAGCCTATGCAAATAATCCTCTAGAGTGCCATCAGTAAGTCCCATGTTCTCGAATCGTAACCATTGGTGCCTTTGTGCGATATCTGGTAGTGTCATCTGAAATAAACATTCAAAGTCAGTAAACAGTCTGCAAGAAAGGTAGATACGGCGCATTTGATTAAATCAATGCGGCGTATCTATATTAAGTATAAGAGATGCAGTGCAAGACAACAGATACGGCGTATTGAGATGCGTCGTATCTAGATTAATCAATACGGCGTATCTAAAATTTTAGCAATTTTGAAATAGGTCGTTACGCCGCATTAATCAACCTAGATGCGCCGCATCTAAAAGCATATCAGCATAAAATAAAGGGTTAGGCACGTTTTTCAAGAATCCGTATCCGTGACGTAAACTTCCGCTAAATATCACAGTATAATATTCTCCTTATATCAGTTCAATCAACCACAGCTAATTTACCTTCCCGCTAAATATTCAAAATCAAACCCAAAACCTAAATTTTCGGTCGATTCAATTAGTGCCAAATTCGATGTCCAAATCTAAAATTAACTTAGGGGAAATAATTAATTCCAGGTTCTAATCATATCCCTATATCGTTTAAGCGCGAATCGATTCAATCCTATAAACCCTAATTTTTGTATTAATCAAAATTAAATCGAAATGTAACAATTACCTTAGTATTTGTGATTAGGAGAACGTTTTAATGCTCGGATTAAAGGCGGATTGAAGAAAGATGATCGGATTTTGAGTATAATTTTAGTGCGTGTTCTTAACTGTGTGTATTTATGCGGCGTATTCCCGTCGTATTTATAAGGCGACACGATGCGCCGTATTAGAAAATTGGGATGCGCCGTATCTATTTAATTCCGTTGACTAGTCAATAAGTCCTAGTTGGTCAGGGATACGGCGCTTTGGATATTTAGATCCGCCGTATCTCTATGTTAGTTAACGAAATTTAAATGAAGAACGTACCTTGGCCTCCGCAACACAGTTCCTTATACATCAAATTTGGGTAAAAACGGCACACCATATAGATGAATTCAAAATAAGAGTAATAGGCATAAACGTTTCATTAATAATCGTAATCTTATTGTTTAGTGGATAAGGATTTATTCCGAGGTTAGGAACAAATATCGTTTTTGAGCATACAAAATTAAGATTACGAATTGAATCAGACGTATAATAAGGATAATAAAACTGAGATCATAGTGTAGAGAACTTTCCTTTGGGCAGTTGAATTATCGTAGAGTTTACCTGGGATTCTATTTCAAGAATTTAAGAAGTTCAATGTTACCAGTACTGAGTTATCCTCCACTCGTGTCGTCTTATGTTCGGTAACTCCAGCTAACCTCTCTTGGTTTGGTTCAGAATGTAATCTTTCTTGGTGATGCTCGAGTCATCATTTATCCTGAAAATAAACAACTTGCACACGAGAGTAGCTGACCGATCAAGGTAAATATCAAAAATCAACTATATTTATCAAATTATATTCGTCGTATTAACAAAAGTTAATGCGCCGTATTTTCGTTACGTTTAAAAAAATAAAAGATTTTTGATTCAGTAAGATGCGCCGTATCGACGGAAATCGATACGCCGTATTTGTTTAATAATTCGCAAACTGTTTTTAATTAAAATAATAGATACGCCGTATCTGCGAAAGCAGATGCGTCGTATGGCGTTAACGTTTAAAAAAATTTTTTTTATCAAAACAGATACGCCGTATCTACAAAAGCAGATGCGTCGTATTACTTTATCGCTTAGAAAAATTTTCTTGTTAAAAACAGATACGCCGTATCTTGGGGAAAAGATGCGTCGTATCGAATTAATTAAACGCGTTGTATTAAAAAAAAATTAAACGCAATACGCCGTATCTGAGAGATCAGATGCGCCGTATCGTTTGATTTAGCACAGTACAACGATAGCAGAACAGAAAAATACGAAAAATAAAAATAAAAATTAAACACACAAACAAAAATAAAACACACAAAAATAAAAACAAAAGCAAACAAATAACACACAATACAACAAATATGCAAAATAGTACAATGATGCAATTAATCTAATAAAAAGAAAAACAAATCAAGATACACCACGAGTATTTTAATTAGGTTTTTCTATTAAAATACTAAATCAAATTAACAGATAATAACAATTCACTCCCCGGCAACGGCGCCAAAAACTTGATGCGCGTGATGTGTCGTTGCGGTTTAGCAGTTTTAATGCCTACTCAAGTTTTAAATTTATATTTAGCCGACTTATCAATAACACACACACTTAACGAGCAGTGTACCCGGTCAGTATGAAGATAATGGTAAGTAGAGTGTCGATCACTAAGAGTGGAACGTATTATCTCGTTATTCTAATCAGTATTTTAATATCCTAACGCAAGGGGGTTTCAGCCTGAGAGACTGGCACAGTTTTGTTTGCAATTAAATAATAAAATAAACAAATAGGCACGAATCAGCAAGTAGCACACACGTACACAGATAGATACTAGAGACAATAAGAGGGCTGTCCTTATGATTAAGTAGATTGTCACTTGTTTTATTGATAGCTTTATATGAAGTGTATGTAATTAACCCTTTCTCGTTGGTCCTATTCTTATCGGCGAGTAAACCCTTAATGACGACTTATGTCTAAAAGTTATTCCTAAGTGATCAATTTAGAAACAACCGTGGGAGCCACACCTTGTCCCGCAGTCGGGTGCCCGCAAGCCACTAATAAACACAGAGGTGGTCAATGCACTAATAAGTAGTAACCAAAGACATCAACATATAAACTTTAATTGATGGGAAAGCAAGTATTAAAGGGAGTGCAATCTTTCCGTTGTCACATTACACAAGCCACCAATCCTGATGAATTAAAGTTTGCTAAAACAATAAAACAAAACTACTTAATGAATTAAATACATGCAGCACCTTCTTACAGCTCTTGTATCTTCGATTTGGGTGTGTCTTGTGCTGCCTTCTTGACTGAATTCGTCCTTCTCTTCTGTTCGGTCTTTAGGTTTTCGAACTTCCGAATCTCTTTAATGCGTCTGGTCTACGGGTATTTATAGTTTGTGTTTGAGGAAAGATGCGGCGCATCTACTTAAGTAGATGCGGCGCATGTACTTAACTTCGCGTGGGGTCCAAGATTATAATATTCAGGAATATTCGTACACCGCCAGAAGATGCGGCGTAACTCCATGATTAGATGCGGCGCATGTCCTCTTGTATCTTGGATCGTATCTGGTGATATCATGATAGAGATGCGGCGCATGTTGATAGTGAGATGCGGCGCATCTGGAGCAGATTAGTCTTGATCTTCTTCATTTCAGTAGACTCTTCACTTTATGCACGTTTTGCTCCATTATTAGTCCAAAATCGCCAAGTTTCACCAAATGCTTGTTTTTACCTGAGAATTACAAAAGTAAACGATTAAGTATCAATCCTCATACATAATATAGTAAAACAAGTCAAATTAATAGGATAAATGATAGTAATAAAATGTACTTATTTGAGTTCATCAATCAGATTTAATAATCTACTTAAAATGTTTCCCTAAGAAATGGAAGGTGGCAACTGCCAGTTGCTTTTGAAACTCATAATCATCTCACAAATGCCACCAAACAACTAGATGTGAAACGCAAATTTAACACCAAACACACAAGGCCACGGCGCCCACTCGCCCTGCGCCTCTGATTCAAAAACACTCGGTTCTAGTCTAAACAGTTTTTCGAGCTGTGTCCTTTAAACAAGTTGACCCGTCTACCCGTTTGAGTTTTTTAAATTCAGATAATGCATGTTTATAATGGATTAAATTACTTAAACAAGTCAACCAACCCACCCGTTTTGAAAATGGGTTAAATAGGCAGTGTTGAGATTATGCGTAAACGGGTTAGGATTGACATAGTTGAACTAACTGCTTAAACATTTGTTCTCTGGTTAAGGTGTTCTGAAATGCCATTCCGAACTCGCACCTAACCCATATTTGGTTCTAACAATTTATTGATTTGAAATGACTACAATAAGAAAACAAGAACTTTCCAACTTACCCTCTTCCCATCGCCATTAGTGAGCCAATGCTCCGTCCCTTGACCATCTGCTTGAACCCTTCTTTTGCCAGCATCTTTTGCGATCCCTTTCACAGTATTAACCATAGGATTCATGAAACCTTGTGACATTTCTTGAGTTTTTGATTGTCTTGAATTTTTCCTTGATGATTACTTCTAGCAGCTTGTTTAGTTTTCTCACCATTGCTGAATTGGCCCCTAGAAACACAAGAATGACAACATAAGAAATTATATCAGACTTTATAGAGTCATTTGCATACAACCATCTTTTATGAAATTAATCCGGCGAATAACTATCAGTAATATAGCAGAATTAACTTACATGTAATCAATATTTGATGTACTGGGCTGCTCAGAACCTCTATTTTCTGCGTTTAAAGGGAAAAAATTGCACAAACGAATTCGAACTAGCTCTGCATTAGACTTTAATTGGTTATGATGCATCAACTTTAATAAAGTTGATGTAGTGTTCAACAAGTTGTCTGCGTTTAATAATATACTGCATCAACTTTAATTGGTTATGATGCATCAACTTTAATTCAGAACCTCTATTCTTAATTTGTTATGATGCAGTATATTATTAAAGTTGATGCAGTGTTCAACAAGTTCTCAAAATCTTGACAGCAACCTCAAATAAGCACAAATAGACCTCTCCAAGAATTAATTTTATTAGTGGCAAAATAGGTTATTCTTGAATAAGCATAAAATGCTTGTAGTTTTTTGAGATTAGAATTTTCTTTTGGGTTTTAAAAAATATACAACAAACTGATATTTATATATTTTACAGTTACGTCACTTTGGTATGCACAAGACAAAGAAAAACAGGACCTAGTCTGTACACAACCCAGTCAACCACTGTTGCTCGTTCGTCTTTAGAAAGAAAGACTGTTAAACTATAGTTATACCGAGAAACCTAAGAAAATGCAATAATACAAGCCATCTCACACAAAAATAATGATGTGCAACGAATTATTAAGTGTTGCTATGTGAAACCTGATGCAGATTTGGAGTGGCTGAGTGCTATTTTTTCTTGGTAGTGGTGCAAAGCCAATGTCATCCGGGTGCAGTTGCAATACATCAATGCTAAATCCGTCAATTGCACAATCAAATACAGCTCCACCTTTAGGGCAAAAACTTGTACCTTAACAAAAAAATTGATACTTTTTGGTACTTAGCAGATCAATGGTAGGGCTACTTGTTAGTGGATCTGAACATAACTCGTAAAGCAGCTGCAGGAAAACACAACCTGTCTTTGTTGGGAATTATCACACGGTTCAAGAGAAGACAAACTTAGGTCTGGTAATATGTCAGAGTTAGGTCTGTTTTTGTATTAGGTCTGGTAATACATGTTAAGTCTGGTAGTCTGTATTAAGTCTGGTTGACTTATTATGTTAAGTCTGGTCGTGATATAAGGAAAGTTTGTTAGAGATATGTTAGGAAAAGATACAAACGTGTAAGTATCTTTTTAGAAGATTCGTGAATATCTTCTTAGTCGGTTAGTATTAGGGTTTCCTTGGTGTATAAAAGGATCCCTAAGATTGTTAGTTTAACAAGAGAGTTGTACGAGTTTCACAATTGTGATTAATAGAATTTTACGAAGTTAGTGTTAACTCTGTGTTCTTCATTGTTCTTGTTAAGTTTCCGCATTAACATTAACAATCATTAAGGGTTTCTCACTTAGACTGGTTTGGATTTATCCCAACCATCTACTAAGTATTCAAGGCTACTTAGAGATCCACATACAAACCGTGGACCTACAAGTGGTATCAGAGCAAGGCGAGAGACTCTGAGTTCGAAGAACACTTAACCTCAAAAACCTATTCTCACTCAATTCACCCTACACAATGTCTGAGACCAAAAAGCCTATCAACACTGAAACTTTTTCAATCCATAACAGTGAGGATGAGAGTTCAAACCATGAAGATGAAGGAAAACCTGAATCCAATAACTCCCAAACACAACAACAACCCATCCCTTCCACAACCACAATCTCAAACATAAAACTTCCATTACTGAAAAGAGAAGAATATGATATATGGGCCATGGAAATGGAACATTATCTGGAGTATATTGACAGTGATGTATGGAAGGTTATCCAAAGAGGAAACTCTAGGAAAAGAGTCACACAAGGGACTGATGGGCAGCTAAGAATAATGCCACCAGTGTCTGCTGAGGAGATTAGGGCTGTGGAGAAGGAAAAGAAGGCAAGAACCTTGCTTCTTATGGCTATTCCTAAGGAGCATCTACAAAGGTTCCATGGCATGGTTGATGCTAAAGAGATGTGGGAGGCTATCAAGAAACGATTTGGAGGCAATGCAAACTCCAAGAAGATGCAAAAGGCTGTTCTTAAACAGCAATTTGAGACATTCAGTGTTTCAAAGACTGAAGGATTGGAGAAGGGCTATGACAGATTTCAACATCTGTTAACACAACTGGAAGTTCATGGTGCAGCAGTTTCGAATGAGGATGCAAACCACAAGTTCCTTAGATCTTTACCATCAGAATGGGGTAATGTATCTGTGGCGATGAGGATAAAGGAGGAAGTAGATTCAATGACACCTGATGACCTATACAATAATCTTAGGATGTTTGAAAGGGACATCAGTAACAACACTCAGGCATCTACCAGTTCATCAAATGTTGCGTTTATCAAACTCCTTCAAGTGAAAGATCTGCTTCAAATTTTACTGATGAGGTGATCCATTCTTTCTTTGCCAACCAAACGGAAGATGAAAGCTTTATTAGTGAAGATTTAGAACAGATTAATGATGCTGAAGTTGAGGAGATGGACATAAAATGGCACATTGCCATGGTTGCTTTAAGGGTCAAACGATTTCAGAAGCAATATGGAAGGACCATCAACTTCAACAACAAATCACCAGTGGGATACACAAAGAGGACAGTTGAATGCTACAACTGTCACAAGCATGGACATTTTTCAAGAGACTGTCCAGAGAAGAAGCCTGCTGATGGGAAAAGAGATGAAGAAGGGAAGCTGGAAAAGAATCAGATGAGCTTACTGACACTGGAAGCTGGAGGAGTCAACTGGGGTGAGCATCCAAGAGTGAATGAGGAGTCTGATCATGCTCTCATGGCCATTGGTAATGAGGTATCATTATGCTCTAAATTATGCACTGATTCATATAATCATATTAAGGCTTTATGTGATGAGCAGTTAGGACAAATAGGTGACCTAGAAGTAAATCTTTTAGCACATAAAAATGCTGTAAAAACACTAGAGGCACAAAAGGTCACCCTTCAAAACCAACATACTGCTTTAAATGAAAAACTATACTTTCAAGCTAATAAAATATATGAACAAGATGAAAAGCTTAAAAGGTATAGACAAATGGGCCTTAGAATTCAAAAGGAGAGGGATGAGTTGAGAAAACGGGTAGATCAGTGGAACAATTCAAATAATAACATGTTCAAATGTTGGGATTCTCAAATAAAGTCCAATAAAAAATGTGGCTTAGGATATGAGGAAGATGAGAAAAAGGCAATCCTTAAGTCTAGAGAAGATGATTATGCGGGCAAACCATTGTATAATAGGTTTGTTAAGACTGGTGACTTTAAGGGAGTACCACCACCACTGAGTGATGACTATACTCCTCTTGAAAAAGAAGAGTTAGATGATTCACTTTTTGTGTATGGAAAGAAAGGTCCTCAAGTGCCTGAGTCAACCACCTCAGAGGACAAAACTAGTAAGTATTCTTCTTGTCAATCTAATGACTCTGAAGGATCTATTGGTGATGCCTCTGATCACTCTAAGTCTGAGTCAAAAGGTGAAGTAAATGAGAGTCCTGAACCTAAGTTTGTTAAGAAGTGTGAACCTGTAGTGACTAAACCAAAGCCTGAGACAGTCAAACCTAGTTGTGCCCAGCACATAAAAACTCCTAGGGAATCTGTTAATATTAATGAGTCACCTAGAAGCAATAGTGTTCACAGAGAAAGTAGGAGTAGCTATACTTATGCTCCTAAAAGATGTTTTGTGTGTGGAAGTTTGAGTCATTTAATAAGAGATTGTGACTTCCATGAAAAGAGAATGAAGAGAGAGGCTGAGCAAAAGAGAATGAATGCTAATATTGGTCATGTTTCAAATAAACCAGTCTGGAATAATGCTAACAGGATTAATCATGCCAACCAGTTTAATCCCAGACCAGCCCAACAGTTTTACTCTACCCGACCTAACTCTTATGTTAATACTGGTAGACAAAATTTTAGGTCTGGTTTTAGGAACTTTAATGTGAATAGGCAAAATGGTAATTTTATGAGGCCTAATGTGAATACTGGTTATGTTAATTCTGTGAGACCCAGACAACCATTTCAAAAGCCACAGGTGAATGCAAACATTCAAAGAAATAATTTTTATAAATCATATTCACCTGTGAGGAGACCAGTTGTGAAGCAAACAGCAAAACCTTTAAAAAACCAGTGCTGTAAAGGAAAATGGGGATTCTGCTGGTAACTTCTCAGATTGATGGGCTTGGGATCCATTTAAAAATGAGTATACCTATAAGTCCAAAAATAGCTTCAATGGAGCAGTTTCATACAAAACCTTCAAATATGTTGCTCCAAAGAGAGGACTCAAGCCTACTCAGGCCTGGGTTGTTAAGAAAGATTAATCTCTTTTCTTATTTTTGTATAGTTTGTATATTTGCCTGTTCTTAGAATGTTTTCAGTCTTGCTGTTCTAAATGGTTATTCTTATTTTCAATAGTTAATGGTTTTCAACTTTACTAGTACAATTGTTTCTTTGTAGTGTGTGCTTAACTTTGTTTTGCAGTTGTCAACTCTTCATTATTGCAAGTGATTCATAAGTGGAAAATTAAAACAACAGAACCATGGAGCTTTTATTTATAAACAAGTGATTGCATTCAAGGATGCAATTTACAATGCAAAATAAGAATAAGCTTAAACATAAACCAGCCAAACACCAACACCTACATCTTCTTTTTCCCTTTGCCTTTATCCTTCACATCAGGCATGGTCTTCTTGGTCCTCTTCTCACCCATAAGGTCTCTGACCTTTGGACTTAGGAGTCCTAGAACCTGCTTGTTTGGTGATGGACGAGGCACAACCTTGGTGCTCTTGGATGTCACAGTCTTGGAGGTCTCTGCTTCATAATCATCAGAAGAGTCCTCTGAAGAAGTTAAATCTTCTGAAGTCTCCTCTGCTTCATCCTCTGAAGAAGAGTCCTCTGGTTCTTTCTCAGTGAGATCATATGCTGCTAACCAATGTTTCAGTATAGTCTCCCTTGCTGTTTTGTTTCTTGTTATTGAGGAGTAACCTGGTGGAAAATAACCAGCCCATCCTCCTGATGATGAATCAGAAGATGAGCCGTTAGGATCCCAAGAAGAATCGGATGAAATCTCTATGATTTCTGAGTGGGAAGGATCCATTATACTAATAAGGTTTTTCTTTTGGTTTGTGATGGTTTTGTGATAATACAATGGGTGATTTTATAGGGAAAATCAAGGTTTAATGCTCTTAAATGCTCGGTTGGTGTATGGGTTAATACTTGCAGGCAAAGAGTAATTAATTGTAATTTATGGAAAGTTGACCATGTTTATTATTTGGTAGAAGCTATGCAAGAAGAGTTGTTGCAGTTCAAGCTACAGAAAGTATGGGTTCTTGTAGACCTACCTTATGGAGCTAAAATCATTGGTACAAAGTGGGTCTTCAGGAACAAAAGGGATGAAAGAGAGGTAGTTGTAAGGAACAAAGCAAGACTGGTAGCACAAGGATACAAACAGGAGGAGGGCATAGATTATGATGAGGTTTTTGCTCCTGTAGCAAGAATTGAGGCTATCAGGTTATTTTTGGCCTATGCATCATACATAGGATTCAAGGTATATCAGATGGATGTCAAAAGTGCTTTTCTTTATGGCACTATTGAAGAAGATGTGTATGTACATCAACCTCCTGGTTTTGAGGATCCTGCTAACCCCAATCAAGTGTACAAGGTTATTAAAGCTTTATATGGTCTTCATCAAGCTCCTAGAGCTTGGTATGCAACTCTTTCAAAGTTTCTAGAAGAACATGGGTACATCAGGGGTGTAATTGACAAGACTTTATTCATTAAGAGAGACCAGAAGGATATCATTCTTGTCCAAATTTATGTGGATGATATCATTTTTGGATCAACAAGAAAGTCTTGGTGTGATGAATTTGAAGGTTTAATGAAAGGCAGGTTTGAGATGAGCTCAATGGGAGAACTTACATTTTTCTTGGGACTGCAAGTAAAACAAAAGGATGATGGACTTTTTATTTCTCAAGACAAGTATGTTGCAGAAATTTTGAGGAAGTTTGAGTTCACAAATGTGAAGACTGCAGTCACTCCCATGGAAAACAAGGTGCCTTTGACAAAGGATGAAGATGCTGCTGATGTGGATGTGCATCTTTACAGATCCATGATAGGTTCCCTCATGTATCTTACTGCTTCTAGACCTGACATTATGTATGCAGTTTGTGTTTGTTCACGTTTTCAGGTACAACCAAAGACTTCACATTTTCATGCTGTGAAGAGAATCTTTAGGTACTTAAAGGGCAAACCAAATTTGGGCCTTTGGTACCCTAAGGAGTCATCTTTTGACCTGACAGCTTATTCAGACAGTGACTATGCTGGTGCAAGCCTTGATAGGAAATCCACAACAGGAGGTTGTCAATTCCTTGGAAGGAGATTGATATCTTGGCAATGCAAGAAGCAGACAATTGTGGCCAATTCAACCACTGAAGCTGAGTATGTTGCAGCTGCTAACTGCTGTGGACAAGTCTTGTGGATTCAGAATCAGATGCTGGACTATGGTTTGAATTTTATGAATACTGTTATCCACATAGATAATGAGAGTACTATCTGTATTGTTAAGAACCCAGTATATCACTCTAAAACTAAGCATATAGAAATCAGGCATCACTTTATTAGAGATTGCTTTGAAAAGAAGTTGATTAGAGTGGAGAAAATACATACAGATCTTAATGTTGCTGACCTGTTAACTAAAGCATTTGATGGCCCTAGGTTCAATTATCTGGTAGTTAACATTGGTATGATGAACCCCTAGTTTGACTTAAGGGGAGGTTTGGCTTAAGGGGAGGTCAAACTGTAAAGATGTAATTGAGTACTTACCAGCATTTAGATTATCTTTAAGTCTTGTAGTTTTGTTTTTAGTTCTGTTAGTGTTAAAAAAAAAATGTGTGTGTCTTCTATTTCTTTTATAGACAATGCTGGATTAAGTATGTTTTCATAAGTTGTCAAGTGAGACTATTGGAACTTCTCACTTGGTGGAGGTGCCTTGCACTAATACAACAAAAGGTTATCAGTCCACCTTGTCTGACCCACACAAGGACTGGCTAATCCTGAGCAAACGGCTACAGGTAAAGATAGCTCAAATCCGTTTATGGCTGACAATTTGCCAAAAATTGTATGGTATTCAACTCACCATATCTAAGATAAGTGAAGAGTTGGCTAGCCCACAAGGTTATGGCTTGTGGTAAAGGCTGTGGAAAACCATAAATGGTAATCAATTCACCATGATGAGGTGCTTTTCCATCAAAGAATTGGCTAGTCCAGAAGCAAACGGCTTTTGGTAAAGACTTAACAAATCCATTGATAAGCTGATGATTTGCTAAAAATCATATGGTTATTAATGTACCATGGTCTGACACGCCAAAATGTTAGCTACTCCAGTGGTAATGGCTATTGGTAAAGAGACTTCAAATCCATTAAATTTTCAATGATTCACCTCTCACAGATGGTAACACATCTGGAAGTGATGAGAATAGTCTGAAACTTAAATGAATTTGATGTACATATAGTCAATGTTGCTGCAAAGACCATATCAGAAGAGCTTATCAAGATTCAAGCTACTAGAAAGGTTCAAGACCTAAAGATAATTCAAAGTGTTCAAGATTCAATCCTCAGAAAGCTAAATCAGAAGAACTTGAAGTTCATGGAGCATGAAGATCAAGTTAGGGGAGGATTGTTGGGAATTATCACACGGTTCAAGAGAAGACAAACTTAGGTCTGGTAATATGTCAGAGTTAGGTCTGTTTTTGTATTAGGTCTGGTAATACATGTTAAGTCTGGTAGTCTGTATTAAGTCTGGTTGACTTATTATGTTAAGTCTGGTCGTGATATAAGGAAAGTTTGTTAGAGATATGTTAGGAAAAGATACAAACGTGTAAGTATCTTTTTAGAAGATTCGTGAATATCTTCTTAGTCGGTTAGCATTAGGGTTTCCTTGGTGTATAAAAGGATCCCTAAGATTGTTAGTTTAACAAGAGAGTTGTACGAGTTTTACAATTGTGATTAATAGAATTTTACGAAGTTAGTGTTAACTCTGTGTTCTTCATTGTTCATGTTAAGTTTCCGCATTAACATTAACAATCGTTAAGGGTTTCTCACTTAGACTGGTTTGGATTTATCCCAACCATCAACTAAGTATTCAAGGCTACTTAAAGATCCACATACAAACCATGGACCTACAGTCGTTATAAATGCATAACACAAACTGGGTCATGATAATTAAATTAGTTAGGAGTCCTAACCCGAAATCCGAACTCATGAAGCGATGCATTAACATCAGGCTTCGGTAGCATTTCCAGAATATCAAGAATCACCTTTAAACAGCTGACATAAAAAAGATAATTAGAATAACACATAAAACAATACACAAAAAATGAAAAATCAAACAATCCAACTTATGACTTTTAGACTACATGTAGTTAAATTTTGGCTGTAGCACTGTCCTCTATACAGGGAATCAAGATCAAATTTCAACAGAAAATGTGTTACGTTGGGGGCTGGGCGACTAATATTATCAATGAGAAGCTGCCATATGAACAAAGAAAAATTCAAAATTCTGAATTTGAAACTCAGTTCATGTTTAAAGAAAACAAGACAGAGGCAAAAAGAAAAAAGAAAAAACACTAACTTGCATTACTAATGCAGAACTATACCACAGTGAATGAACTGCATACCTCAGGTGCGGAGGTTAATTCAGTAATTTTGTCTCCTAGAGAAGCTATAGCTAAAACGAGAAAGCCTTCTAGTCGGTCAGCAGCTGTGTACCCATATCGAGCAGCTTCTGCAGCTGCATCAGAACAGACGATTGCCCTGCCAAACTGTAGAAGAAAAACATACTTCAGTTACTTCAGTGATGCATAACACGTGATAAAAACTTCAACGCAAATGAAGATACTTGCCATATATCCTAAAATTGGCAGTGTGCATACAGCTGGCAAAAATCCTTTGTGCAGGTGCCTCACTAGGTTGGAAGTTCTTGTTCCTAAAATTTAACATATTAAAGTGAACAAAGAGAATCTGCATCATTACCAAGTTAAACTACAATTTTTGTTTAGGTTTCTTACCACACCATAAAAGCACTTTATTCGGCTTCTTCTTCATTTCATCATACGATGGTCCCACACTTACTTCCACTTCAAAGATGTTCTCAACCGATACTCCATAGCTCTGAAACCATAAACCAGATAAGAAACCAACGACAATGAATAAACATAAGACACAGTATATAGAAAATGGATCTTACGATCTCCCCAACTTTCACAGGCTCATAGGTCTTCTCAACATATTTTAGAATCATAGCGTAGTCCTCTGATTCTTTTTCCAACGGCGAAATGGAGCATCCTAACCTCTTATACCGCTTAAACAACGGGTCATCGAGTGTATCACCACTCATTTCCTCTACAATCCTTGATGCCACATTTATGTCCCGCACACCCTCAAGCACAGATGCAGCCTAAATTTAAAAATAGATACTCTTACAATATTAGTAACAACCAGTAGATGACGATTCAAACCTGTAAGTAAAATATTCTTACATGATCTGCCACTTCTTGGTGATCTCCGAAGTGAAAAGGCCTTGTTGAATGCAATAGTGTGAACCATCTCTGACTGAAATCTGACCATACAGCCTTTGCTGGCTGCTCCTCATCTTCATCTTCCATTGTTGCGAATTTTTCCACAAATTCTACTAGAACCTCTTCGCCTAAAAATGGGTTTTTCAAACATTAACAAAAGGTGGATCCTGTAATTCAAAAAATTTCAAATTGAACATGAACGTACATCTTTTTATATGCAAATCAGTGAGCATGGCCACAGGTAGATCAGGTGCATCGAGTCCCATCTCCATCAAAGCATACCTATATATCTCTTGGTTGCACAAGACCTTCAGGAAATTAGCCACAAATGGATCCAGCTTGCAGTGAGCTGCAGCTGCCCCAAGATGCCTAAGTGCCAAGCCACCATATCTCACATCATACCCATCATCCTACATGAAATGGAACTTTTAAGCTTTTCTCAGAGATCGAATTTTTTTGTTTTATCACTGAATGGAATACAACTCACCATGTCGATTGGGTAAAACTTCCGAGGCTTCTTTTCAATCTTCTTCTCCCTTTCCCATGCCTCAAACTCATTTCCAGTCAACTCTTCCAACAGCTTCACGAACTCTTTGATCGCTTTGTCCACATCCTCACGCTCTTCAACTCGTTCTTCTGCACGAGGGTCCGCACCAACTATGCCTCTCTTATAGTACAAATGCAGTCGGTTCTCCGGGACCATGATAAGTTGCATAACACAGAACTCGTTTACTTTTCTACCTCTGTCACAAACGGAAAATGCACAGTTGTACAAGATCCCGTCTTTCTCAAAGATAACACCACCTTCTTTGTCTAACTTGCTATCTTTGTGTACCCCTCTTTTTCCATACATCTTGATCTGCAAGAATCAAACAAACCCAATAAAAATTTATAGCAAATTTATCAAAAGCAAGGCGGAAATTGAAAAAAAAAAAAAGGATCTTCACTTCGGCATTTAGAGATTCTAAAGCCTCTTGACTTGGGTCTAGTTGATCCCATGGGATTCCTTTTTCGTCAACAGCAAGATTACTAACAGCATCATAAGCATCCAAACGCATCGGTTCCATTTTATCAATGCTATCACTTAGCCAAGCTTCACGTACCACAGGTATGCCTCGCTCTCTATTCAATTTCAAGAAAGTTCAATAGTTAATGTCAGATTGAGATTAAATAGCTAACATATTATGAATTAAGGCTGGAGTAATTGGTAGTAACTGAGGGAATTTAACTACTTACAATGCTTCTGTAACTTTGGAAGAGCCTCCTCGATCTCGCTCCGTTGGAGGCACAACTAGACAGGTCACCCCTAGTGCAAAAAGATATTTGCGGTTATTAAAAAAATCTAACAGCAACAAACTAAATGCTAGCTACTAGTTTCTCATGAGAACTAATTAGTACCAATGACATGGTTGGCCACTTTCCCTCCATGCTTTTCGATTTTAGACTTCCAATCTTGCTGCAAGATCGTCAAAATAGTAAGACAATACGCAAATCTAGGTGATGGGTAGGATTGCTCATCAACCCTGACGTGCTTTTAAAAATAAGAATCTTGAGATAAGCCAAGCGAAAAACTTACGTCACTTAAAACTATTTATAAATCTTGCATCAAAACACACAAGAAAGGCATGCAGTTATAATAACAATCTTACAGCCAAATATTATTCTACTACATCACAATGTTATTCTACTGCATCACAATATTATTCTACTGCATCACAGTAATACTTAACTGCATCATTGTGTTATTCTACTTGATGTGCGTGTGTATTGCTCTAATTCTTTTATATCCACGGCAGCGGCCCCAAAGACTTGGTGCGCGCGTGATGTCGTTGTGGTTTTAGCAGTATTAATGCCTACTCAAGTTTTAAATTTATATTTAGCCGACTTATCAATAAAACACACACTTTAACGAGCAGTGTACCCGGTCAGTATGAATATAATGGTAAGTAGAGTGTCGATCACTAAGAGTGGAACGTATTATCTAGTTATTCTAATCAGTATTTTAATATCCTAGGTTAGCTATACAACCTAATCTAACGCAAGGGGGTTCAGCCTGAGAGACTGGCACGGTTTAATTATGATTAAATATAAACTAAACTAATGAGCACGAATCAGCGATTAGCACACACGTACACAGATAGATACTCGAGACAATAAGAAGACCTGTCCTGATAATTAAGTAGCTTGTCACTTGTTTTATTGCTAGTTTTATATGAAGTGTATATAATTAACCCTTTCTCGTTGGCTCTAATCTTATCGGCGAGTAAACCATTAATGATCACTGATGAGGCGAAAAGTGTACCGCTTTTAAGGGGTCATTTAAGCCCGAAATCGTATTTATTTGATCAAATATTGCCCTAAATCGTTCCTTTTGTCATTTTAGGTACTTTTGAGGAGAAATCTGGAAAAGGAGGCATTTTGGACGTTTTTGGAGCATTAAAGTGAAGAAAACGGCAAAGTCTCAAGAATCGGCTAAAAGTTACTCTTGACGGCGTCACAATTAACATGGGACGGCGTCATGCCTTGGCAAGAAAAGTTGGATGTGAAATTTACTCATGACGGGCCAGTGAGTTAGCATGAGAATTCTGACGGCGTCACGTTTTAACTAAATCAAGGGCGTCACGGCTTAAATCATAAGGGGACGGCGTCACGTTCATGATCCGACGGCGTCAAGCCTTGATAGGCCAGAATGGATTTTTGAAGAGCTAAAGAGGGACGGCGTCAAGAAGGTCACCCGGGAACCCTAAAAGCGGCGAGGTGACGGCGTCACAATGCATAAGGTGACGCCGTCAGATCCAAAAATCTATATATAGTTTTCTAATTTTTTGTCATTAAGGGAGAGCTTAGTGTGTGGAATTTTGGGATAAAACCCTAAGACGATTTTAGCTACTTTTTCAGGGCTTTTTGCCTTGAGATCTTCCATGTTTCATTGAAAGATAAGTTATCAATTAATCATTCAATATGTCTATGTGTTGTTTGATTCTATCTTATGCTTGTCTTTTGTTTAACATGTTAGGCTAATTTTATCTTGTGTTTGCTTAGATCTAATGAAACCTAGCTATTGATTATTGGTTGTTAGTGTGTTGTTAGTTGTATTGGATGATTGTTTATCTATGTTAGGCTTAAGAAAACTGGCTAACTTCCTATTCGGTAACTTGCTTGAACGTCTTAAGAAACATGAACCAAACGCGTACTAAAGGTTTTTATGGTTGTATTTAATGCACAAGCGAATTCTAGTGATCCCATGTTAGGAGCTTCCTAGCCGGCTCGACATAGGAGTGAAGTAGGAGCTTGTAGAGTTGGGGAAGTAAGTACGCCACCCCACGAATGGTATTAAGGAATACACCCGTCATCCACGCAACTAATACACACTAATTAACCGGTAAAAGATAGTTAGGGAGTAAGGAAATCTAAGTAAACACATTTCTCTACACATAAGTTTCTCACCACTTTTCATTTTTGTTATTTTATTTTATTTGCATTCGTAGTCATTTGGGTTAGTTGACTAGCAACTAATTCCGCCCACTCCTTCAAACCCGAGATTTTACTTGCTTTCATAAAATTATAAAAACATAAAAAGAATCTTCCTCAACCCTTAGACCTAATTAGAGTAGCCTTTCACACCTAACGAACACTATTCCCTGTGGAGAACGATCAATCCCCCGTACTTACCACTACACTATACTACATCGGTCAGGTACACTGCCTGGTGGGGTTGTAAGCCTCTTGAGATCCCTCGAGAGGTAAAACCTGTTGTAAGGTTACAAAACCACGCAATCAAGTTTTTGGCGCCGTTGCCGGGGAATAGTTATTGTTTAGGTTGAATTTTTATTTCTATTAGGTCTACTCACTAGATTCCTTTCTAGTGAGATTTTTATTTTATTTTTCTAGGTTTTCTTTAGTCTATCTTATTTCTTTGTACTTTTGTTTGTGATACCTTCCACTTACCTCATGAGTAACATTGGTCATTTGATCCCTGTTATTCGTGTTTTTTCGCCGTGCAAATTTTCAACTACCCGTTCCCGCCCCCATAGTAGCAAACAACAACCTTTCACCCGACCACCACTTTGGTAACAATTCTGAGATGGAGGAGTCTGACCATGAGAATGACTATGTCAGTCCATTTTACTACTCAGACTCTGATGAGGATATCGGTAATGGAGAAGTAGTTAACGAGGAATGGGGAAAAGAGGAAATTGTCCCCTTTAAGTATGTTGACCCTAGGACTAAGATCGAAAAGGATAGCCTCTTTAACATGCAATTCCCGTGTAAAATTGGTTATCATGATTTTTATGCTTATCTTAACTCGTCTTTGCCTATGAACATTATTTCTCGCGCTAATTATAATAAAATCATGGTAGATGAGCTTGAATATCAAGGAGATAACATTGTTGCTAGGATTAAGCCACTACACGTGTTCGTAGGAAGTTTTGTGTATGTGGTGGATTTTATGGTTATGGAGAACTTAGGAGAATTTATCGATGACAAATTAACCCAAGTCATTTTTGGAGAACCCTTCAAAAGGTTGACCAACCTTGACGAAAAACTTGTGGACGGGTTAATTACATTCTCGGATGGGGATGAAGATTTTGTCTATCAAATGCCCCGAGCACATCCTAGGTTTAAGAACTACCCCATTGAAGCTTGCAATAGAATTATGCCTATCGACTTGTTAAGTGAGAATGATAAGGGGAAGGGGCTCAAATATCCACATGAGAAAAATAAGAGATACTATCATGGATGTTTGGAGCTAAATGATGAATACAAGAAAGATGAGGCAACAATTAGATGGCTCACACTCGGATACGTGAGCATAAGCGACACTAGATGAGCCTTACTTTGAGTCTAGCTACAAGACTCGTTAATAAAGAAAAGCGCTTCTTGGGAGGCAACCCAAGCTTTATTTGTTTTATTTGCTTTGTGTGTTTATTTATTTGCTTGTTTGATTTTATTTTCCGTATGTGTGTTTAATTTTTATTAGTATTGATTCATGTTCAAAAGTAATTTGTGAAAATGCTTTATTTTGTTTTTAACTTCGTCTTAACTACATATAAAGGTATTTTGCAAAAGATAAGTGTAAGGGAAATCTAAATCGGTTTATTAAAACACATATGAACATGAATCGTAATAATAATAAATTAGCATACATATTAGTATTTGTTTGAGTCAAATGCTTGTATCGAGTCATAGTGATGTTTTGCAGGATTTCCAGGAAGTAAGGTAAAGGTTTTTCCAGAAATTTTCCGGAAACTTAAAATGAAAATTTTTGTCAGGTCATTTCTGACGGCGTCAGGGGTTATAACCTGACGGCGTCAGATTTAATTTCCAGAAATTTTTGAAAGTTTTGTTTTCATAAAAAGTTTTTATTAAATCTCCAACTTATAATCTCCAGGAATCTGCAAAATTATCAGTCCACAAGCATTATATCCTTATATATAGATTTTATCCCGCCGATGTTATGCAGGTTTTCGTGTTTGTTTTCTCAGGTTAACAGGTTATTTTGGACAAGGAAATGTTTATGGAATCAAGCTTATGGCGATGCATTAGTCATGGAGCTTCAACATTCTCTTTGGAGGAAGATTTAACCGTGTAATTTCATTATCCACCGAGCGAATCAGGGGAGTATTTGATTTCATTCTTTTACCTTATTTACTTTTACATCTTGTTATTTGAACATTGGGGACAATGTTCATCTTAAGTGTAAGGGGGGGCTAAAAGTACGATTTTAGAGAATACAATTGCGCTTGATTTTTGTTTGTTTAATAATAGATGTGTAATAAAACTGAGAGAAATACTTGATTAGGGTAATTTTAGTGCCAAATTTAAAATTTTTTACAACATATAGGAGTGAAACTTTGATCTTAATGAGCGTCTCACGGATAGGAGTTATATGACTAGCACAAAAAACCGTACCACTAAAAAATTTTCCACCCCAAATATGTGAGGTTCGCCCCTAGAATTGGTAGGAAAAGCATTTATGCTATGATGTGTGTACCGGTAGCACTTAGATTCTAGAACTTGCGTTAGGACCATTCCAAGGCCACAAGTGAGACTACATTCGTGTAGTTAGATTTACTACATGATAAGAGGCATTAGGATTAACCCATTGTTTTACACCTGTGTTTTTGTTATAATTACTTTGGCTACATTGGTCAAGTAATTCTCCCACACCCTTTGCGTTGTACTCATTTTTAGTACACGATACCCCTAGTACACCCCTCAGAGCCTATCTTTTCGTTTCGACCTTTAAGCATTTTACTTAAAGGAAGAATTTGTTACACCCCACTAAAATGTACACCCAAATCGCCTTAGCCTACCTTGTATGCACTCATCTTTAGTGCATTATTGTTACAACATTTGTTTAAACCCAAGTTAATTATCTAATTGATTACATGGTTGCTAAGTCGAGTCATATCCTTGTACATATTGTTTTGGGACGATTGGGACTCATGGGTAAAGTACTAGTATAATGGAGTAATGGGGAAGAACATCATTTATTACCCCCATATGTGCTAAATGTTTTAAAAGTACTCCAAGTTTTTCAATTATCTTAATTCGAGTCATTAGATTAGTATTTGTAAAGTTATGTAAAAATTCAAGTGTAAGGGGAATGCAATGCCCCTATGATGTATTATTTTGGATGGTAGGGCAAAAGTGTATGCAAAAAAAAAAAAAAAAAAAAAAAAAAAAAAAAAAAAAAAATGAGAAAAAGAAAAATAGAAAAAAACATACGGACTACCATCCCGTTTCATTTTATTTTTTTTTATGTTTTTGTTATTTCGTTTCTAGCTTAAGATCGAGTCTAGTCTTGGCTTAGCAACATTGTATAGTACATGTAATTGATCAAGATCTTTAACTAGCCACCAGTAAAATATCCTTTATCCAACAAAACCGTGTTTTCCTTTTCCCTACACCTAACGTTATAACCCATTTAAAAGCCCTCTTTGATAGTTTATCTTAGGTGCTTACGCCTAGTGGAGGAGGTTTTCGATCCTTTCCCAAGCCTATGGTAATCTATTTGCTATGACAGGTAGTGAGAGATATTTTCCGTTTTCATTTATGAGATTTATTTTGATGACACTTGAGAGATGTGAGTATCTAAACACTGCTTGTGAGGTGCTAGTTTGTAATCTCCGTGCTTATTATGATTGAAGTGGAACGATTATTTGTTGTAATTACTTTTATGTTAGCATTAAATGACCCCTAACTTGTATTTTGATTAGAATAAAAGCGCATTTGCTTGAGGACAAGCAAATCTCAAGTGTAAGGGTATTTGATGAGGCGAAAAGTGTACCGCTTTTAAGGGGTCATTTAAGCCCGAAATCGTATTTATTTGATCAAATATTGCCCTAAATCGTTCCTTTTGTCATTTTAGGTACTTTTGAGGAGAAATCTGGAAAAGAGAGCATTTTGGACGTTTTTGGAGCATTAAAGTGAAGAAAACGGCAAAGTCTCAAGAATCGGCTAAAAGTTACTCTTGACGGCGTCACAATTAACATGGGACGGCGTCATGCCTTGGCAAGAAAAGTTGGATGTGAAATTTACTCATGACGGGCCAGTGAGTTAGCATGAGAATTCTGACGGCGTCACGTTTTAACTAAATCAAGGGCGTCACGGCTTAAATCATAAGGGGACGGCGTCACGTTCATGATCCGACGGCGTCAAGCCTTGATAGGCCAGAATGGATTTTTGAAGAGCTAAAGAGGGACGGCGTCAAGAAGGTCACCCGGGAACCCTAAAAGCGGCGAGGTGACGGCGTCACAATGCATAAGGTGACGCCGTCAGATCCAAAAATCTATATATAGTTTTCTAATTTTTTGTCATTAAGGGAGAGCTTAGTGTGTGGAATTTTGGGATAAAACCCTAAGACGATTTTAGCTACTTTTTCAGGGCTTTTTGCCTTGAGATCTTCCATGTTTCATTGAAAGATAAGTTATCAATTAATCATTCAATATGTCTATGTGTTGTTTGATTCTATCTTATGCTTGTCTTTTGTTTAACATGTTAGGCTAATTTTATCTTGTGTTTGCTTAGATCTAATGAAACCTAGCTATTGATTATTGGTTGTTAGTGTGTTGTTAGTTGTATTGGATGATTGTTTATCTATGTTAGGCTTAAGAAAACTGGCTAACTTCCTATTCGGTAACTTGCTTGAACGTCTTAAGAAACATGAACCAAACGCGTACTAAAGGTTTTTATGGTTGTATTTAATGCACAAGCGAATTCTAGTGATCCCATGTTAGGAGCTTCCTAGCCGGCTCGACATAGGAGTGAAGTAGGAGCTTGTAGAGTTGGGGAAGTAAGTACGCCACCCCACGAATGGTATTAAGGAATACACCCGTCATCCACGCAACTAATACACACTAATTAACCGGTAAAAGATAGTTAGGGAGTAAGGAAATCTAAGTAAACACATTTCTCTACACATAAGTTTCTCACCACTTTTCATTTTTGTTATTTTATTTTATTTGCATTCGTAGTCATTTGGGTTAGTTGACTAGCAACTAATTCCGCCCACTCCTTCAAACCCGAGATTTTACTTGCTTTCATAAAATTATAAAAACATAAAAAGAATCTTCCTCAACCCTTAGACCTAATTAGAGTAGCCTTTCACACCTAACGAACACTATTCCCTGTGGAGAACGATCAATCCCCCGTACTTACCACTACACTATACTACATCGGTCAGGTACACTGCCTGGTGGGGTTGTAAGCCTCTTGAGATCCCTCGAGAGGTAAAACCTGTTGTAAGGTTACAAAACCACGCAATCAATCACTTATGTCTATCCCACTATCCTAGAATATTGAGCATTTGTGATGCCCACGTTTCGTATACGCTAGAATAGATAGGCGAGGAAGGGGCATGGCGACCCAAGCAATGCTCAGCTAGACACAGAGGTTATCAATGCACTAATAAAAGTCACCAAAGACATCAACATATAAACTTTAATTAATGGGAAAGCAATTTTAAGGGGTGCCCATGATTTTCCGTAGTCACATGGAATCGGCCCATCAATCCTGATGAATTAAAGTGTACTAATACAATAAAACAAAACTACTTAATGAATTGAATACATGCAGGACCTTCTTACAGCTCTTGTATCTTCGTTCAGGGTGTGTCTTGTGCCGCTAACACGTCTGAATTCGGCTGGTATCTTGCACTGTCCAACCTAAGCTCGGTGTCTAAAGGATCTCAAAATTCGTCTGGCCTTGGGGTATTTATAGTTTCTGTCTGAGGGTTAGATGCGGCGCATAGGATAAGTAGATGCGGCGCATCGACTTAACTTCGCGTGGGGTCCAAGATTAATATATTCAGGAATATTCGTACACCGCCTTAAGATGCGGCGTAACTCCATTTTTCTATGCGGCGCATGTCCTTTGCCGTCTTGGATTGTCACTTGTGAAATCTTGATAGTGATGCGCCGTATGTACGAAGTATGTTGCGGCGTATCTGGAGCAGAATGATCTTGATCTTGTACATTTCAGTAGACTCTTAACATCTTGCTTGTTTTGCTCCATAATTAGTCTAAAATCGCCAAGTTTCACATAATACTTGTTTTTACCTGAGAATTACAAAAGTAAACATTAACTTATCAATTCTCATATATAATATAATAAAACAAGTCAAATAAATAGGACAAATGATGATAATAAAATGTACTTATTTGAGTTCATCAAATATTCCCCCACTTGAACTTTACTTGTCCCCAAGTAAACCTTAGAATGAATTTTATGAAAATGTATCCTAAAAGATATTAGGATTTATTTTTATATTTAAGCATGTATTCGTTTTGTCATAATTGCACAACCAAACACTTAACGAATTAGAAATAAAATAAAATATTTTGATAAAAGCAAATCTAATCGTTTAACTGTCCAGTCGTGACGAATATTCTATCATAAGCTTGGCAAGTATACGCATCTCCCCCACTAAAGCTAAGGAATGACAAGTATAAAGCGGTAAAAAGGGTTTGTTGGTTAAGGGTTGATCATTCTTCTTTAATCTCTATCGATCTCAAATTCCAGAAAAGGTGACAAAATCACAAATACATGATCGAATCCACGACCACGATACTTGCAATTGCTCAAATCCTTAACTCGAATAGGCTAAAGATAGGACCAAGTAATCTTCACCAATAATATTATATCAAAAAGGGCGACAAAATCATAAATACATAGCCGAATCCACGACTACGATACTTAAGATTGCTCAAATCCCTAATCTCAATAAATCAAAGGTTTGGATGAAGAATGATGTAGGGTATGGATAATATTTGGGATACAAATTGGTGTAAAATGAAAAATAAACAAAACAGATAAATTAAAATCCTAAGTGTGGTAAATTACTTTCCCAACCATCCCATGAATAAGACTCATATCATTGAATAACTCACGCTTTAACACTTGAAACACACGCTTTAGGTAGACACGAATTATACTCAACAAGATCTCAATCAAAGAATAACCTTAGTTGGCGTTCCCATAACGGCCAACTCCCATTTAATCCATAAATATAATATACAACAAATAGTGGTGATATCGACTACTTAATACAAAACTTTACATAAGTTGGTTAAAACAAACTTCCAACTTTTCCTTTT
Source organism: Artemisia tridentata subsp. tridentata (assembly GCA_021014915.2). Lineage (NCBI taxonomy): Eukaryota > Viridiplantae > Streptophyta > Magnoliopsida > Asterales > Asteraceae > Artemisia > Artemisia tridentata. The sequence continues at coordinate 89,231,941 of CP139504.1, forward strand.
TCTTTTTCTTTTCTATTTTTTTTCGATTTTTTTTTTTGACATCAACTTATATGTGTAATTTCACAACTTTTCTATCACTTTCTTTCCGGATAATTTTTTTTTCATACTCTTCATACTTTCAGAAATAACTATAATAGCGAAAGTAGTAAACACACGAAAAATAAACTCAAAGATATAAAATATTTACTTTCATACCAATTGCATTGTGCAATTTCCTGACTCAACCAAAGATAATGAATTACGCACGCGAACACAGGTAATGTAAGGAAACACACTTTGCCTAAAGCAATTAACCAACCACGGATTTTAATCTACAGGGTAGGCTAAGGTGTAAGGGTGTAACGAAACATTATAACAAGGTGTAAGAAACGAAAGGAATGGCTCTGAGTGTTTATCTAGGGGTATCTTACTCTAAAAGTGAGAGTAACAAAAGGTTTATACGGGGGTTAACTAACCAATGTAGTTAGTTAATATCACATAACATATAAAGGCTATTTGGGTGTAATCCTAGAAATTTACCAAGTTAGACAGGTCATTCCAATTATATAGATAATACTTATTATGGTGGTCTCGAATAGTATACAAGCCAAGTTCTAAAGTTTACAAGTCACCGGCACACTCATAGATTTGTGAATTTTGAAAAGTTCACAATTTTTGGAAATAATGTTATGTGTGCAGCTATATAATTTAGACTTTAAACAAAAACATGCTAAAAAATTTTAAATTTTGATATATTAAGCGCATGTTAAGCATATTATGAAAAAGTTTAGGACAAGTAAGTGTTCTAATTCTCCAATCCCTTCACTTAAGTTAAACAACGTCCTCGTTGTTTGTTACAAAGGTTAAAAACTGGAAATTAAAAGAATTAGAACAGAAAAACTCCCCTGAGATTTGCTCGGTATGATCCTCCATTATTCGTATAAGAGCAAAAATCAACTTTCTTGTGGATGATAACGTTTAAGCTTCATAGATGATTTATCCACAAAAATGCAAGAATCTATAATACCATTAAGACTTTAACACACCTGAGTTAAGAAGGTTCAAACTTGCATAATACATTAGTAGTTAGTAAAAATAAAACTTAAAAAAATTAAAATGAAAATCATCAGGTCAGTCGATACACCGTATCTTATGGAAGAAGATACGCCGTATCGAGCCTGGAATAAATACGAATCAGAATAAAAGATGCGTCGCATCCTTAACCAGGGATGCGCCGCATTAAATAAACTGACAGAAAGTTTTAAAGTCAAAAATAAAAATGCAGAAAATTAAATAAGATATGACCAGTGCAGGCGATGCGTCGCATCTCAAGATTGAGACGCCGTATCTTCTGCAGGTCTGACAGACTCGACACAGAAAAGAAAAGTAAAAATTTTCTTCTGGGTTGTCTCCCGGTCAGCACTTGTCTTTATTCCAGAGTCTTCAAGTTAGACTCACGTTCAGCTCCTTATTCCAATACTTCGGGTTCAAACTCCACCACCTCGTTCTCAGTATCCTCAATTTTATTATCAAAGTATTTTTTTTACTCGTTGCCCGTTTACCTTGAATATATAACCATTTTTATCGCATATTTCAATAGTCCCGTATGGATACACTTTCTTGACAACGAACGGACCCATCCATCTTGATTTAAGTTTACCTGGATACATTTTTAATCGAGAATTAAACAGCAGCACTTTCTCTCCAATAGTAAACGTTTTATCCCCATGTAACCTCGAGTCATGCCATCTTTTAGTTCTTTCTTTGTAGATCTTAGTACTTCTTTAGGCCTCATCTCTTAGTTCGTAGAGTTCATTAAGTTCCATGAAACGGTTCTTCGTTGCAGCTTCCATATCCATGTTACATTTCGTCAAAGCCCAATGTGCACTTTGTTCTATTTCGACTGGTAGGTGGCATACTTTTCCGTATACGAGACGAAATGGAGTGCATCCCGTCGGTGTCTTATAAGCTGTACGAAATGCCCATAAAGCATCATTTAACTTGTCAGACCACCCTTTCGGACTATATCCAGTCGTTTTTTTCTAAAATCCGTTTTATAGCCCTATTGGTTACTTCAGTTTGCCCATTGGATTGAGGATGGTATGCGGTGGAAACCCTATGATACACTCCATATTGTTCCAAAGCTCTTCCTAGATGGTGATTACAAAAGTGTGTTCCCCTATCACTGATCAATGCTTTAGGAACTCCAAACCTAGCGAACAAACTTCGCAAAAATTTAAGCACTACCTTGCTGTCGTTTGTTGGTGACGCTTGCGCTTCGACCCATTTTGATACGTAATCAACAGCAACCAAAATATACTTATTACCTTTAGATTCAGGAAACGGTCCCATGAAGTCCAATCCCCATATGTCGAAAACTTCACATACATGGATATAGTTTTGCGGCATTTTGTTTCTTGATGTTATATTTCCGGATCGTTGACACGCATCACATCCTTTTATATAATCTTTTGCATCATCCAACATATTGGGCCAATAGAATCCTGCATCAAGGATTTTTCTTCTTGTAATAACTGCACCATGATGTCCCCCCGTCGGCCCTGAATGGCAATGTGCCAATATTGCTGGGATATCATCACCATCTACGCATCTTCGTATAATATTGTCAGGACATAATTTAAAGGCATAAGGTTCATCCCAAATATACTCACTAGCGCGATTAATTAACAAGGCCCGAACCCGATCTCCAAGAAAGTTCCCACACACCTCCGGTATATCCTTGAGCACTCCGACTATTGTAGTGAGTTGTGAAGGTGTGGAACTTATTGGGAATCGTTCGGTACTATAAAGGAAAATTAAGGGAAGTCATCGACTCCCTTTTGATCATGGAGAAGGGAAACTCCCATAAACAGCTTCAATCACCCTCTACCTTCAATCTCGATGTGGCGTTGACCCTGAGGAGATGGGAATGAATGCTACCGTACCTCTTGGGAAGAAGATAAAGGTGATATAGTCATAGATGGTGATAGATCGGGATTTGTAGTTTTGTGTTTTGGAGGTGGGAGATGTATTCGAGGAGAGGGGGAGGGGAAACAGACGATAAGATTTTTGGGGAGAGGGAGATGAAAAAGAAATGTTTTTATTTTTAGGAGTGGGCGGTTATAAGATATAAGTTTTTATTATAGGGTTTTTTTTATTAATAAAGAGTGTGTCGTGTGTACCCCGTGTCCCGTTGAGCACCGGTGTAAACGTGGTACTCCGGTTTGGCGTAAATGCGAAAAATATAATTTCTGAGAACGTTTTTATAAAATTAATATAAATACACCATTGTTGACTCTGGGTATCAATTATTGAATTTATGTCGTTACTAAGGTAGCGTCGGTACGCGTGAGGTGTCGTTTTTCAGGAAAAATGAGATAACCTCTCGTTTTTATTATGTTAAGGTCTGAAATAAAAAGGAAGTGGAAAATTCACCTTTTTTCTGATAAAGTTAATTAGTTTTGGCGAGTTACTGTATGCTACAGTGTGCGGGTTTGCTTCCCGAAATATTTATACAAGCTCATGAATGCTTAATTTAACAGTTACGTAATAATAAATTAACATTTATTATTAAAATATTAGTGGAAAAATTACCGTTTGTCACACCGCGGTTGTCTATGACTATTATTTATGTTTTATGAACATGTTCACTATGTGCGCTATGGTTACGTCTAAACTTAATGCGGCTTTTCGCACTGATGGTTCGTGCTTTGCTATTATTTAAAAGACGTACTTATACGTTTTATTTTTTATTTTAGTCTTAGTCTAATATTTGTGGGTTATTCTCCCGGTACCGGGCTTGCAATACCTCTTATGTACTTTGAGTGAATTGTTAGGTTACTCATCCTTTTGTTATGCGGAATAACATTCTTGGGTCATGCCCTAGTGCGTTCGTGTCTTATTCACATATGTAATTGACTTTGCAAAGTAAATATTGAAAACTTGTTAAAGTAAACTAGTGAAGATAGCTAATCTCCACTTTTTTTTATTAAAATCCTTAAAATAAAATAATACAACAAGAGAATTTTGAATACCAATATCTATTGCGGGGTCCACATGAGTGTACTCCCTGTATTTTACAATCGTAACACTTCTTGAATTTTGCATATATTCGATGCTTGCGGAAGTTGATTTCCGTCTTGGCTTATTAACTTACACGCGCCTTTACTTAGTACTTCCGTTCCGTGATCTTCAGACTTGGAAATATCAGGTAGTGCTTGAAATTTGCATATGTTTTGTTGCTTGCGGAAGTTGATTTCCATCTTAGTCTTTTGGCTTGTTCCCTCTGTTACTTAGTGCTTCCGTTCCAAAATGTTTAACCTTGCCAACGCCAGATGGTACTTGCTGACCCTAATCAACAAGCTAGTCAAGCTGATTTCTGTGCGGAAGCAAGTTCCAATGGCGGATCAAGGTAGTGCTTGATCTTCCATCTGCGCCCTAATCAACAAACTGGACAAGATAATTCCCGTGCGGAAGCAAGTTCCGATGGCGGATCAAAGTTGTTCCCATGACTAGGGCCACGGAACAGCTTTTCTTTGCTGGTCTAAATGGCGGTAAGGTTTTGTGGAGTACCCTTACCGGTCATCCGGTAGTTATATTTAACCCAAGTTGTTAGCGCGTCTTCGAGCTTACAAGTTGGGCAGCAACAAAGATGAAGGCATCATTTTCATCCTTTGTTGCTTGACATTGTAGGGAGGCTTTTGATAATCTTAGGCAACTTTATGCAATGAATTGCCCCCGATGTACTGTTTGTACCTATCCCTAACAATGTGTGCTCTTCCCCATTCTATCCCTCCCTTCCGTGCCCCTATTATCTCCTGCCTTCCTTCGTATGGTTGTCATCTCGATCAACCATTTAACATTCCTGGTTTTTACCACTTTGATGGCCAACGAGAGCCTAATTGGTAGTAAGGCTTTCGTTGTCCATGCGGCCTTTAACAATGAAAGCCGTTGCTCTGGGCCGCATGGTCCAGGTAAGCTTTTTCCTGGTCTAGGTAAGTGGTATTAGTAATGCTTGTAATGGCAGGATGGAAGGTGGGCAGATGAGACGCCTTTTGGCACAAGAACGGTTTGAAATTCACCGTATTGCTCAAAAGGACGCTTGAGGATGTTACGGAAGGGTGTTTGTGTTACACCCCGTGGCTAATTTGACCAAAATTTTAAACTTTTATGCGCAAAAGCGTGAAACAAAACTGACCTTCTGTTACTCTTTTGACTATTGACAAAAATATATAAACTTTCAGACCTTGAGACTATTTTTAAATGAAACTAGACTCAATTACCTTCGAAATGACCGGTGGCACGACCAGTGACGACTTACGGTTAAAAAGATATGATTTTTCAAAAACCGACAAAATATGTCCACAGTTTCACTTCCGAACCGAAATTTGGAGTTTTGGTTCTGAATTTCACATCCAAACCGAAATTTGGAGTTTTGGTTCCAAATTTCACTTCCAAACTGAAATTTACCCATTTTCATAATAAACAACCCATACTACCTTATTTCCACACCAAACTCACTCAAAGCCATTAACATATCATACTAAATCGTTTACATAATCAATCAACCCGTTTGCTACCCAAAATGGGTAAAAACACACTTAACCCAAACACCCCTTTAACCATGAACATAAACATTTAAACTCGTATATAAGGCGAACCGTTAGACATTCTTTACCATAACTAACAAGGACATAATTTGACACTTGATTACACAACATATAAACCATTAAAAGACTCTCGGGATACAACGTTGACATTGAGCTCGGTATTCTACCTAGCTCCTACTTTCTTACCCAACCTTCTACCTCCGCACATACGTTCCTTAATCCGTAACCAAGCCATAACACTATCATAAGAACCTACAAAACATTATAACACTAAACCGTAAGCGCAATTGCTTAGTAAGTAAAACGGGCATAACATAACATCATAAATCATTCACGCATTACACATTTATAACCATTTAGCCAAATCAACATTAAACCAACAACACATACCTTTCCCAACCTTAAGCATCATGATTCTCTTCCTAATCCATCCTTGTCTACTACATCAACTAGCCTTATACTCACTTATACTTAACTTATACATTCAACTATACATCAATACAAACATAACAACTTACATGAACACATAACGGGTAGAAATCTTTATAACCTTACATTACAACCGGTTTACTTACCTTGAGTCCAAGCTAAGTCTAACAATAATAATATCATCATCATCATCATCATCATCATCATCATCCTTATCACCATCTTCATCAAAACCTATTTACACATTTAATCAATAAAATCAACAAGGGTTTATATAACCCACATAAACTTACCCATCTTCCTATCTATATCATCATATGATAATACCTTGATCATATAATGAATACCCACTTTATTCATAAATCTCTAGCCTTATTAATCATCAAAAAGAAGTACTTACTTGTGATGGATCATTGCTAGGAAGGACCATAAGCATACTATCTTCATCATCTTCTTCCTAACCATCAAAGCTAACTCTTTCCCTCCCTTCTTTCTCTCTAAAAAAACCGGACAACCAACACCCTTGAATAATTTGGAATTCTCTAGAATTCCCTAGATATAACTAGTTAGGTTGCATCTTTGGCCAAATGACATAATTAGTCCCTCAGGTCCCTTTCATTCTATTTTGGCCACAACAAACATATAACACATATAGCATAGTGGCAACGTAGGTCCTTGAAGTCCATTCCCTTTCTATTTATGCCACATAATATTTCCCATAACCTTATAACACATTCTTTGACCATAAGGTTGACTATCGGGTTTGACTACAGTGAAACATTCGTTGACTAACCAATCACGTTAAGTCCTTAGTCAATTCCATCTAGGGTGGGGCCTATTTATATCCCGGGAAATGGGTGTTACAGTTTGGATGAACGGGATTTGTAGAGCATTATGGTTTAGGGTTATCAGTCGTCTTTTAAGAACGACTAACTGCTATTAGTAGTCATTTAATAACAGGTCCGGGCCGTGAGATGACTCTCTTGGTTCTGACGCTGCTTGCTAACCCACGTAATGTGTGAGTACATACTTGAATTAACTCTGAGTTTGTAGATGATGATCATCAGCGAATGACATTTTGTCATTGAGTGAAGACCTCGGTTATCATATATGGTAAATAACTTTATGTTTTTATTCAGGAACCAATTGTAAAAAATCGATGACATCTTCAACTTCTTTCAAATGGTTATTATGAATTCAATCGCTGTTATACTCTGTATTATGCTTTGTGTTGGATGTCTTTGTTGTTTTTGTGGGATTGGTTTCGTCTTCCTTTGTTGTTACAACCTTTTATAGAGGAGGATCTACTGTTGTTTCACGTGTGAACAGTGGCTTTGCCTGAATCTTTAGCGTGTAGGCACGTGCCTAGACTTGTAGCTGGAGTGTCTTCCAGGCTTGTTGGATTTGACATAAAGTATATTGTCTTGTCTTTTCAACGTCTTGGGAAGGAACACAAATTTGTCTTTCCCCAGGTTTTTCCCGCTTAATACTGCTTGCGCGTGATCCGGCCTTCAGGCCCGTGTCAATCAAAAAGTATATCTTTTCAAGTGAGTTCGGACAATGTATTTAGCTTGTCGCAAGAATCGCTTGGGATCTTATTGCCAGCGAGTCTTTTTGAATTGTTTCCTTTGATGCGGGATTGGTTTTCTTATCATGATAGCAAAACCTTTTCACTTTATTATTGATTACTCCGGAACTGATTCATGCAAGAATCGCTTGGGATCTTATTGCCAGCGAGTCTTTTTGAATTGTTTCCTTTTATGCGGGATTGGTTTTCTTATCCTGATAGCAAAACCTTTTCACTTTATTATTGATTACTCCGGAACTGATTCACGAAACGTAGTTACTTCATTCCTTCCGGATTGGTAAGCATTAAGTCAGCACCGGGATTATTTATTTAAGATGATCCGTCTGTGAATAAGATATGTCGCTCCGGTATTTTTTATTGACCTCCATTGTGTGTTTTATCCTTCCAAAATCTGGCCTTCTTCTCACGTTTTGAGTTTGTATTTCGCATCTCCGTGCCTTTGTATTTCTTCTTTGTGGTTTCCATGCCATTCCCGGTTTTCACCGTATTAAATCCAGCGTTAGCTTTCTGTTTTGCGTGTAGCTGATCTCTAGGTCTCTCAAGATACGTTCGACGGGATAGGTCAGCACTTATATGGCCTTCCTTTCCGTTACTACACGCGCCGCACCTTTGTGGGTGCAAGGTAAGTAGTCGGTTCCATCTTTACTGGTACTGTTGTTTATAGTGATTTTTCTGCGGATTTGTCTGTGAGATGCCTTGTTCAAATCCTTGAAGTTTGCGCGTATACTTTCCGTAAGTTTCTCAACTTCTTTTCTTGCCTTACTTCTTTCTGGCGCCTGACCTCGATTCTTTTGTCTAGCGGGAGTGCATCTTTTTCGCCCACCTGGGGTGGTGTTCCGCCATGCGTCACGGAACATCCGTCGTGTTCGCTAGGTACCAAGTAAACACGTCTGGGTTTTCCTTAAGCAAACCACATGATTTCTTCTTTCCTCCACAGTTTGTTCCGGGTGTTCTTGGTCAATTGTGACTTTGACTTGTTCCTCTATTGGCGGCTGTAGGTTATTCTTCTGGTCCGGAGACTGTTGTGCATTTAAACGGGAAAGTCCTGCTGTTCCGAAGTTTTAGTATTCCTTCCCCTACTAAGAATTTCAACATGCCGTGAGTTATTAATTGAGCAGCTCGCATTTTCCGGACCCCTGATGAAGCGAAAAGTGTACCGCTTTTAAGGGGTCATTTAAGCCTTAAATCGTATTTATTTGATCAAATATCGCCCTAAATCGTTCCTTTTGTCATTTTAGGTACTTTTGGGGAGAAATCTGGAAAAGGAGGCATTTTGGACATTTTTGGAGCATTAAAGTGAAGAAAACGGCAAAGTCTCAAAAATCGGCTAAAAGTTACTCTTGACGGCGTCAGACTTTACTCTGGACGGCGTCATGCCTTGGCAAGAAAAGTTGGACGTGAAATTTACTCATGACGGGCCAGTGAAAATAGCATGTGAATTCTGACGGCGTCACGCTTTAACTTGATCAAGGGCGTCACAGCTTAAATCATAAGGGGACGGCGTCACGTTCATGGTTCGACGGCGTCAAGCCTTGATAAGCCAGAATGGATTTTTGAAGAGCTAAAGAGGGACGGCGTCAAGAAGGTCATCCGGGAACCCTAAAAGCGGCGAGGTGACGGCGTCACACTCCATAAGGTGACGCCGTCAGATCCAAAAATCTATATATAGTTTTCTAATTTTTTGTCATAAGAGAGAGCTTAGTGTGTGGAATTTTGGGAGAAAACCCTAGGACGAATTCAGCTTCTTTTTCAAGGCTTTTTGCCTTGAGATCTTCCATGTTTCATTGAAAGATAAGTTATCAATTAATCATTCAATATGTCTATGTGTTGTTTGATTCTATCTTATTCTTGTCTTTTGTTTAACATGTTAGGCTAAATTTATCTTGTGTTTGCTTAGATCTAATGAAACCTAGCTATTGATTATTGGTTGTTAGTGTGTTATTAGTTGTATTGGATGATTGTTTATCTATGTTAGGCTTAAGAAAACTGGCTAACTTCCTATTCGGTAACTTGCTTGAACGTCTTAAGAAACATGAACCAAATGCGTACTAAAGGTTTTTATGGTTGTATTTAATGCACAAGCGAATTCTAGTGATCCCATGTTAGGAGCTTCCTAGCCGGCTCGACATAGGAGTGAAGTAGGAGCTTGTAGAGTTGGGGAAGTAAGTACGCCACCCCACGAATGGTATTAAGGAATACACCCGTCATCCACGCGACTAATACACACTAATTAACCGGTAAAAGATAGTTAGGGAGTAAGGAAATCTAAGTAAACACATTTCTCTACACATAAGTTTCTCACCACATTTTATTTTCAGTTATTTAATTTTATTGCATTCGTAGTAATTTGGGTTAGTTGACTAGCAACTAATTCCGCCCACTCTATCAAAACCGAGATTTTACTTGCTTTCATAAAATTATAAAAACATAAAAAGAATCTTCCTCAACCCTTAGACCTAATTAGAGTAGCCTTTCATACCTAACGAACACTATTCCCTGTGGAGAACGATCAATCCCCCGTACTTACCACTACACTATACTACATCGGTCAGGTACACTGCCTGGTGGGGTTGTAAGCCTCTTGAGATCCCTCGAGAGGTAAAACCTGTTGTAAGGTTACAAAACCACGTAATCAAGTTTTTGGCGCCGCTGCCGGGGAATAGTTATTGTTTAGGTTGAATTTTTATTTCTATTAGGTCTACTCACTAGATTCCTTTCTAGTGAGATTTTTATTTTATGTTTCTAGGTTTTCTTTAGTCTATCTTATTTCTTTGTACTTTTGTTTGTGATACCTTCCACTTACCGCATGAGTAACATTGGTCATTTGATCCCTGTTATTCGTGTTTTTCGCCGTGCAAATTTTCAACTACCCGTTCCCGCCCCCATAGTAGCAAACAACAACCTTTCACCCGACCACCACTTTGGTAACAATTCTGAGATGGAGGAGTCTGACCATGAGAATGACTATGTTAGTCCATTTTACTACTCAGACTCCGATGAGGATATCGGTAATGGAGAAGTAGTTAACGAAGAATGGGGAAAAGAGGAAATTGATCCCTTTAAGTATGTTGACCCTAGGACTAAGATCGAAAAGGATAGCCTCTTTAACATGCAATTCCCGTGTAAAATTGGTTATCATGATTTTTATGCTTATCTTAACTCATCTTTGCCTATGAACATTATCTCTCGCGCTAATTATAATAAAATCATGGTAGATGAGCTTGAATATCAAGGAGATAACATTGTTGCTAGGATTAAGCCACTACACGTGTTCGTAGGAAGTTTTGTGTATTTGGTGGATTTTATGGTTATGGAGAATTTAGGAGAATTTATCGATGACAAATTAACCCAAGTCATTTTTGGAGAACCCTTCAAAAGGTTGACCAACCTTGACGAAAAACTTGTGGACGGGTTAATTACATTCTCGGATGGGGATGAAGATTTTGTCTATCAAATGCCCCGAGCACATCCTAGGTTTAAGAACTACCCCATTGAATCTTGCAATAGAATTATGCCTATCGACTTGTTAAGTGAGAATGATAAGAGGAAGGGGCTCAAATATCCACATGAGAAAAATAAAAGATACTATCATGGATGTTTGGAGCTAAATGATGAATACAAGAAAGATGAGGCAACAATTAGATGGCTCACACTCGGATACGTGAGCATAAGCGATACTAGGTAGAGTGACTTTGAGTCTAGCTACAAGACTCGTTAATAAAGAAAAGCGCTTCTTGGGAGGCAACCCAAGCTTTATTTGTTTTATTTGCTTTGTGTGTTTATTTATTTGTTTGTTTGATTTTATTTGTTTCCGTATGTGTGTTTAATTTTTATTAGTATTGATTCATGTTAAAAACTAATTTGTGAAAATGCTTTATGTTGTTTTTAACTTCGTCTTAACTACATATAAAGGTATTTTGCAAAAGATAAGTGTAAGGGAAATCTAAATCGGTTTATTAGAACACAAATTAACATGAATCGTAATAATAATAAATTAGCATACATATTAGTATTTGTTTGAGTCAAATGCTTGTATCGAGTCATAATGATGTTTTGCAGGATTTCCAGGAAGTAAGGTAAAGGTTTTTCCAGAAATTTTCCGGAAACTTAAAATGAAAATTTTTGTCAGGTCATTTCTGACGGCGTCAGGGGTTATAACCTGACGGCGTCAGATTTAATTTCCAGAAATTTTTGAAAGTTTTGTTTTCATAAAAAGTTTTTATTAAAATCTCCAACTTATAATCTCCAGGAATCTGCAAAATTATCATTCCACAAGCATTATATCCTTATATATAGATTTTATCCCGCCGATGTTATGCAGGTTTTCGTGTTTGTTTTCTCAGGTTTAACAGGTTATTTTGGACAAGGAGATGTTTTTGGAATCAAGCTTATGGCGATGCATTAGTCATGGAGCTTCAACATTCTCTTTGGAGGAAGATTTAACCGTGTAATTTCATTATCCACCGAGCGAATCAGGTGAGTATTTGATTTCATTCTTTTACTTTTTGCTTTTACATCTTATTATTTGAACATTGGGGACAATGTTCATCTTAAGTGTAAGGGGGGGTAAAAGTACGATTTTAGAGAATACAATTGCGCTTGATTTTTGTTTGTTTAATAGTAGATGTGTAATAAAACTGAGAGAAATACTTGTTAAGGTAATTTTAGTGCCAAATTTAAATTTTTTTACAACATTTAGGAGTGAAACTTTAGTTCTAATAAGCGTCTCACGGATAGGAGTTATATGACTAGCACAAAAACCGTACCACTAAAAAAAATTTTCACCCCAAATATGTGAGGTTCGCCCCTAGAATTGGTAGGAAAAGCATTTATGCTATGATGTGTGTACCGGTAGCACTTAGATTCTAGAACTTGCGTTAGGACCATTCCAAGGCCACAAGTGAGACTACATTCGTGTAGTTAGATTTACTACATGATAAGAGGCATTAGGATTAACCCATTGTTTTACACCTGTGTTTTTGTTATAATTACGTTGGCTACATTGGTCAAGTAATTCTCCCACACCTTTTGCGTTGTACTCATTTTTAGTACACGATACCCCTAGTACACCCCTCAGAGCCTATCTTTTCGTTTCGACCTTTAAGCATTTTACTTAAAGGAAGAATTTGTTACACCCCACTAAAATGTACACCCAAATCGCCTTAGCCCACCTTGTATGCACTCATTTTTAGTGCATTATTGTTACAACATTTGTTTAAACCCAAGTTAATTATCTAGTTGATTACATGGTTGCTAAGTCGAGTCATATCCTTGTACATATTGTTTTGGGACGATTGGGACTCATGGGTAAAGTACTAGTATAATGGAGTAATGGGGAAGAACATCATTTATTACCCCATATGTGCTAAATATTTTAAAAGTACTCCAAGTTTTTCAATTATCTTAATTCGAGTCATTAGATTAGTATTTGTAAAGTTATGTAAAAATTCAAGTGTAAGGGGGATGCAATGCCCCTATGATGTATTATTTTGGATGGTAGGGTAAAAGTGTATGATCAAAAAAAAAAAAAAAAAAAAAAAAAAAAAAAAAAAAAAAAAAAAAAATCGAAAAAATCAAGAAAAATACAAAAAAATGAGAAAAAGAAAAGTAGAAAAAACATACGGACTACCATCCCGTTTTATTTTATGTTTATTTTTTGTTATTTTGTTATTTTGTTTCTAGCTTAAGATCGAGTCTAGTCTTGGCTTAGCAACATTGTATAGTACATGTAATTGATCAAGATCTTTAACTCGCCACCAGTAAAATATCCTTTATCCAACAAAACCGTGTTTTCCTTTTCCCTACACCTAACGTTATAACCCATTTAAAAGCCCTCTTTGATAGTTTATCTTAGGTGCTTACGCCTAGTGGAGGAGGTTTTCGATCCTTTCCCAAGCCTATGGTAATCTATTTGCTATGACAGGTAGTGAGAGATATTATCCGTTTTCATTTATGAGATTTATTTTGATGACACTTGAGAGATGTGAGTATCTAAACACTACTTGTGAGGTGCTAGTTTGTAATCTCCGTGCTTATTATGATTAAAGTGGAACGATTATTTGTTGTAATTACTTTTATGTTTGCATTAAATGACCCCTAACTTGTATTTTGATTAGAATAAAAGCGCATTTGCTTGAGGACAAGCAAATCTCAAGTGTAAGGGTATTTGATGAAGCGAAAAGTGTACCGCTTTTAAGGGGTCATTTAAGCCTTAAATCGTATTTATTTGATCAAATATCGCCCTAAATCGTTCCTTTTGTCATTTTAGGTACTTTTGAGGAGAAATCTGGAAAAGGAGGCATTTTGGACGTTTTTGGAGCATTAAAGTGAAGAAAACGGCAAAGTCTCAAAAATCGGCTAAAAGTTACTCTTGACGGCGTCAGACTTTACTCTGGACGGCGTCATGCCTTGGCAAGAAAAGTTGGACGTGAAATTTACTCATGACGGGCCAGTGAAAATAGCATGTGAATTCTGACGGCGTCACGCTTTAACTTGATCAAGGGCGTCACGGCTTAAATCATAAGGGGACGGCGTCACGTTCATGGTTCGACGGCGTCAAGCCTTGATAAGCCAGAATGGATTTTTGAAGAGCTAAAGAGGGACGGCGTCAAGAAGGTCATCCGGGAACCCTAAAAGCGGCGAGGTGACGGCGTCACACTCCATAAGGTGACGCCGTCAGATCCAAAAATCTATATATAGTTTTCTAATTTTTTGTCATAAGAGAGAGCTTAGTGTGTGGAATTTTGGGAGAAAACCCTAGGACGAATTCAGCTTCTTTTTCAAGGCTTTTTGCCTTGAGATCTTCCATGTTTCATTGAAAGATAAGTTATCAATTAATCATTCAATATGTCTATGTGTTGTTTGATTCTATCTTATTCTTGTCTTTTGTTTAACATGTTAGGCTAAATTTATCTTGTGTTTGCTTAGATCTAATGAAACCTAGCTATTGATTATTGGTTGTTAGTGTGTTATTAGTTGTATTGGATGATTGTTTATCTATGTTAGGCTTAAGAAAACTGGCTAACTTCCTATTCGGTAACTTGCTTGAACGTCTTAAGAAACATGAACCAAATGCGTACTAAAGGTTTTTATGGTTGTATTTAATGCACAAGCGAATTCTAGTGATCCCATGTTAGGAGCTTCCTAGCCGGCTCGACATAGGAGTGAAGTAGGAGCTTGTAGAGTTGGGGAAGTAAGTACGCCACCCCACGAATGGTATTAAGGAATACACCCGTCATCCACGCGACTAATACACACTAATTAACCGGTAAAAGATAGTTAGGGAGTAAGGAAATCTAAGTAAACACATTTCTCTACACATAAGTTTCTCACCACATTTTATTTTCAGTTATTTAATTTTATTGCATTCGTAGTAATTTGGGTTAGTTGACTAGCAACTAATTCCGCCCACTCTATCAAAACCGAGATTTTACTTGCTTTCATAAAATTATAAAAACATAAAAAGAATCTTCCTCAACCCTTAGACCTAATTAGAGTAGCCTTTCATACCTAACGAACACTATTCCCTGTGGAGAACGATCAATCCCCCGTACTTACCACTACACTATACTACATCGGTCAGGTACACTGCCTGGTGGGGTTGTAAGCCTCTTGAGATCCCTCGAGAGGTAAAACCTGTTGTAAGGTTACAAAACCACGCAATCACATTTTCCGGACCCCCGTTCTTTTTATGATTCCATTGTATTTCGACTGTGATAACAAAAAAAATTTACCCATGCGGAAATGGCCCTTATTTCGGCCGTGGTATTCGTCCTATAAGTCATGCGGTTTTACCACAGAATCCGATAAGATGCGCTTTGACCGGAACCATTTGGTTTCTTACCGATACTTCCGCTATACCTTTGGAGTTAATTATTTAGTCATCTTCATATGATGTATGAGGTTGCTTCTGATTTATGAATTACCATAATTCTCAAAGGCGGGGACAAAATTTTCGTTTTAGAAAGAGATGGTGATTATTTAGCTACTTCCTGCCATGCCTGTGCTAATTAAAATCGCTAGCGGCTCATTTTTTCCAGGTATTTTCTTATCCGTTGATGATTGATTCCCCTTTTTTTTTTCCTTTCTCCGACCTGAGTCGCTATTGGAGGTGTGGTTTTGAATTTTGTGTGTTTGTTTGTTTGTTTGTTTTTTTTTTTATTTTTATTATTTTTTTTTTTTTTTTTTTTATTATTATTATTATTATTATTATTATTATTATTATTATTTATTATTATTATTATTATTATTATTATTATTTTTTTTTGACTTCCATGGCGGGAGTAATTTCTTTTGCTACTGATTTATGACCGTTGCTTTTCCCCTAGGGAGAGATGCGGTTATTTTCATCATTTCACCTGCTGATTTTTGGATTCTGTTATGCAGGCGCTTGACTAGCTCTGGGTTAGTTGTCTTGTGCGTAAACTCTGAGATTTTTATGGCTTCCAATGTTCCCTTCATATGTCTGCTTTCCATCTCGAATCTTTGCACAAAATCTTTAATTAATTCCTTCCTTCTCTGCTTGACATGATGGAGTTTCATGGGATTTTTGATATACTTTCTCTGCTGAGGGAAGTTCGTTAGGAATACTTCTCTCAGCTCATGGTAACTATTTACGGATTCCGGAGGGAGACTGTCAAACCAGACCCTAGCAGGTCCAACGAGCGTGGATTTAAACATGTGGCACTGGGTGGGTATATCCCAGTGTTGTACCCGCGCTACCGCTTGGAAAACCTTAAGGTGATCCTCTGAGTCTTTACTTCCGTCATATGACTTGGCATGACTTGGCATGTAGATTCTTTTGGGCAGGTCAACATTGCGGATGTGAGGAGCGAACGGGTCAGCTTCCTCGCGCACCCATGGCTGTGCTTGGTTATCTTCCTTGATGCCCAGTCTTTGTTTTTTTAGCCTTCATTCCCAATTTCTGCCACCTTTGCCTTTGTTCTCGGACGGCTCGCCCATCTTTCGGGGGTATGCCCTATAATACCTTCCGAAAATGGGCTCCATTCCTTCTGGCTGAAAGCTCCGGTAGCTACTTCCCGTTCCTCCTTACGATAGGACTGTTGCCTGGAATCCTGTGGGTGTACGGGTGTGCTCCTTTCTTTGTCTCTCAGTTTGTTGAACACTTGTTCTTCCAACCATCCGAATACCGTTTCTCCCTCGAGACTTCTTCCTTCTGGTGCCTTGATTGTTCGCCCCCTGGTTGGGACTGCCGGACGCGTTTTGGAATTGCTCAATTTTGTTTTTCCTCTTGAGGTTCTTTCTCTTATTGGATATTCTCGATTCAGCGTGTTGCGAAATTTCCTCAGAGTTTAAGCTGGTTTATGTTCCCTTGAGCTTTTTCCATAGTGTTTTCTTTTGATGAGCTTTCTCAGTTATATTTGGCAACAACCGGTGGTCGTGCTCGTTACCATACTCTCGAGGAGCTTCATCGGATGCGAGTCTACCTTGATCTTCCATTGTTTTATCCTTTTCTACCGTATTCCGCATAGTGGATGCTAGTACGGAAGAAGAAGGGCCGGAGTGATTGCTCATGGTGAGTATTTTCGAGAACGCAGTTGTGTACTGGTCCCACGGATGGCGCTAACTTGTTAGTGAAAAAAGTGTGATGAGTATGAGTTGGGCTTAGTTTGCGTATTGGGCTGCCTTGGTGGACTGCCAATGGATGAGTTCTGCACTAATTCAAGTAATGAAACGATTCCCTGCACAAATGAAAGTAAACCGTTAGCCTTACCGTGGGGACGGACCCCACGATTAAGCTCCGGCGTGAGAGTAAGTAATCATGTTTGTCAGAGAATATATGTGTATTGGGATTTGTGAGAAAGTCATACCTCGCAAATGTGCTAAAAGGTTGCCTTTTATAGGCGAGTCAAATACTAGGGTTTCCTAGTATTTCGCTTATCTTTGCTAGTGGCCGGAGTGGGACCCTTGTCGGGCAAGGATCCGCTCTAATCGCGGTTGCGGACACAGATCATCTTTCGCGGTCCTTGGTTGGTCCGCTGCAGGATTGCAGGGGCACCCTTTAGATGACCTGCGTGCGTCTTTGTTTGTTTGGACCGCAGCTTGTTTGTCTTTGGGCTTGGTGGCGGTCCAGTATTCTTGTTTGTTTACTTTGTTGAGACAGTGCCCAAATGTGTATAATACGGCCCAAACCCGGTAGGCCTGCTATCCGTATTATACGTCTATCACCGGTAATGCTAGAATCAGTTTGTGTGATGTGTTCATGGCTGCATTCATACTTTCTTTATGGTGTCGAATGGTCTTGAAATGTACGTAACTAATAAAGCGATAACATTAATCGCTCAGAGATTATCAGTATCAAAAGCTAATAGCTATTTAAAAATTTGATGTGTAAACTAAATATATATGAAGAAAGACTAGCAAAAAAGAGAAACAAGATAATCGATAAGAAATGACTTGTTTAATTTGTTGCACTCATGTTTTCGTCTAATGAATAAACATCCTTTGAGTGTGTTTTATAGACAGCTAATTCACGGTGATTCAGTGAAGTGTATAAAATTCTAGAAAAGTGATCAAACTTCTAAACTATTTTGTTGGTTATCTTTTTATGTATAGAAACGTTCGCTTTGTGAAAGATACAAAAGAGTAAATGCATATATTGTATGTTTTGAATTTGAAAGACTTGATGATTTAGGTACATTATAGACTTTTCTTTTGAACGACCCTATTTTTAAAATTAACCAACTAGCAGGAAGCTAGTAACAAATTATAAAAGAATTAAAGTTTTGAAAAAAAAATATGATTTAGGGTCATATGACCACCACTCAATCCAAACCGGGTTGAATTTTTTCTTTCTATGAAGAATTCAAGAGTGCGAGTGCACTTTCACCTTTTTAAAGGCTGTTGCACGAGTGCACTGTTTGACGAAGGCCGCAAAACTTAATGCACTTCTATTATATTTATATACACAATATGAAGTTTGAGTTTAATTAGTTATGCACTACTTATACATATGCATTTTGTATGTGTGTTTAAGGGTCTTTTTGTAGTAATGATACGGCCATACGGGACCATCGAAATCAATGAAACGGCATAAATTTTTTCACAAAGTGTGTCTTTTCTAGGCTTTTAGGTCGAAGCATATCCGGTTCATTGCTAAATCTCCATCCAAGTAGACGTGTGATTATCAATATCAAAATAAACTTTACGTCCAAGTAGCCGTGTAAATTATAGACTTATTGACAGTTTTTGCATGTGTGACTGTGTTTTTGTTTTAGTTATATATTTAAAATTAAAGTGATGGTTTTTAAGCATAAAGATCTGCTTTACTTTCAGATTTGTTTGTGAAAATTTTTGCACTAAAGTAATTTCCAAAAGATTTATTAAATGAACAAAATAATTAAAGAGCTGAAATATTGATGAAAAGTTATTGCATTAATTCAAATTTTGGGTTGTTAATGGTCCGAAAAATAAGAAATAATTCGCTAATACGGAGTAGCTAGTAATCTTTTATATAATAAAACAAAACCCCTAGTGGGGACTTTTACATTTCAAAAAAATCAAATCATACCTTATTAAGTAATAATCAAATTATTATTATTATTATTTTCTTAAATATTAAATAAGAAAAGCCTAAATACTTCTAAATTTATCCATATTCTACCAAAAAAAGAATGTGATTTGTGATCATTCAATAAAAACTTACAAAAATATATGTGTCAAAATATAAAAAATTAAAACTTGAAAACGGTGGAGCAAGTTTTTCAAAGATTTGGGCTGAAACTTAAAATTCAGTATCATTCCCACTAAATATTTGAAGTCCCAACATTCCCAAATTCCTCCACCATCAACCAAACTCGATCTCTTATCATTCATTCACGCACAATCATTGACGCAAGAACATCTCCAAATCTAATTAATATTAAAACCCACTACATTCGTAAATAACCCTAATTCAATACCTCAATCAAAGTACAATGGTTTTAAAGGTCCTGTTATAATAATTAAAACCTGAAATTAAAAAATAATAATTTATTTAAATGATTAGAAAAAACCCCGCGCGTGCGCGGGCATTATATCTAGTAATTAATGTATGCATTAAATCAAATAAAGCAAACATTTCAATTCAAATTCGTTTTCATATGTCATGAAATCAACCTTCTGTTTACATTTAGTTTTTGATATAATTAAGTTTACACAAAACAATTTTGAAGTTAAAATTTCGCAATACCTTAAAACTACAAATCTTACTAACGGATCGAAATATGAATATATGAGAGAATACCGCAGTAGGGATGAGATCGGTACAGGAACCGTACCGAACCGACTAGTACCGAAACCGAACTCGACCCAAAGTGAGAACCGAATACCGTACCGATTTCAAGGGTACGGTACCGGTTCGGTACCGGTATTTCGGTCTTGTACCGATTAGTACCGAAATTTCCATGTATATATGTTAGTGATATGTCAAATATTATTTCCATGAAAAAGATCTAGATTTCATATTGTTCAAGTGGTAGAAAAATAGTAAACTTAACATAGATATACACTTGATGTACCACACTTGTACCAAGCTTGCAACGATAATGCAACAATCAAAAGAGTCGAATAGTTAATAGATAAAACTTGTTGATGATAAGTTCCTAGAAAGAGCAAGAGATTATCGGGAAACCTATGAAACATGTTTTAGATCTAATTTCCGTAGCTGTTTCACCGTTTCTTTATTTTGGGTGATTAAGCATCACATTAGGGATATGATGGCAATGGACCTTTATTTAAAGCATGATCCAGAACATGAAACCTGATGACCAACAATAAACTAACGAGTTAATTACTTAAATGACCCTACGGTTTTTTTTTTTGTGAAAGGAGAAATATTATTAATCACAAAAAGAAAACAAGACTCTTGTAAACTCACAAGGACATGTCCCATGTTTTTACCCAGAGCTTGTTACAAATAAACTTGACCAAAACAAGCATTCTATATCCTAATTCTATACAAAATACTGAATCAACTATGACCTGCATTAGAATTCACAACATACTAAACAACCACATTACTCTATTCTACTCTTGGCTCTTTTAATCTACACATTCCATAGCCTCTCAACATCTTTAACAGACTCAGTATCTTTAACCACAAAATTCATCAATCTCCATTTAATGCAATCCATAGTACTCTGCACTAAAGCATCCACATTTCTTTCACAATTTTGAAATAACCTTGTGTTCCTCTCTTGCCATACAAAATATACAGCTGCACCAAGTACCAATCTTCTAATAATACTCCATATATTTCTGTTGGCTTTTAAAGATGAGAACTCTTCAATAATGTTTTCCCATTTGTATGAAAACTGTCTGTCCAGAAGTTTCTGCATTTCTTTCCACACTTGATTAGTAAAAGGGCACAAGAAGAACAAGTGTTCATGGGAATCCAGACACTGTTTGCAGAAGACACATTTCATATCACCATTGGGATTCCATACAGCAATTCTATCCTGTGTCATCAGTCTACCCTTAATTGCCAAGGAATAGAGTATTATAAAGATATTCATCATAGCAGAGAGTGCTTCTCAGGGAGGAGTACGATCGCTGTGAAGCTCTATTCTATGCCGGTCTCAGCTGTATGTTACTAGGATTAGTGTTTCCTTTAACCTCTCATAGCTGTGTATAGTCCACTACTAGAAAAAGGGCTATCCTTGACTCCAAATGCGAGTCAAGAAGAGGTCTTATGACGCGCAAATGCGAGTCAAGGATGGACCAGTCATAAAGCTTCATGACTCGCATTTGTGCGTCATCCCTCTATGACGCGCACTTATGACCCACGTTTTATGACTCTCCTTTTTGCGTGTCATAACCTAATTTTTTTTTTTTTTAAATTAATTTTTTTCAGTTCCTAATTTTCTATTAAATGACAATTAAAAACCTGATAATACAAAATTAAAAACACAAATATCAAAATAACGCATTTTATATATATATATATATATATATATATATATATATATATATATATATATATATATATATATATATATATATATATATATACTAGCTTTCAAAGCCCGCCCGATGGGCGGGCATGACTTATAAATATTGTTTGAAGGTATTAGTTAACGAATAATAAAATATAAACGTACCAAGTTTTATATTGAATGCATTAACAATAAAAATAAATGAAAGTTAACAATTATAGAATAATTAAAATATACAAAGTTCTTTGTAATAGCGTAGTATATGTTTTAAACTCAAATGTGAAATAAAGCTTCTTTATACACAACGTTTGTTGTTGATATTGTGTAATTACCATCCTTATCACAACAACATCACATAGTTAAAACCTAAAATAATCATAAGTTAGTTTGCCCATTGATTGATTAGCCTGAAAAGGGTGTGTTCAGTGGGTGCTTATATCCAATCAATGTAGCATATATATAAAAATTTTATATGCTTATATGTAGAATTAATGAAAGTCGATAGGTAGTTGTGATGCATGTATCAAAAAAATAGAAAACATGTTGAGCTATAAACGATAATAAGGATCTCCTAATTGTCTTTATACAAAAGGCAATTGTTATTGGGTAGATTACATAACAGATGATCAAGTGGATTGTTACGCCTAATCCATCTTAACATACATATCATGATTACTTCATCAAAAACAACACCAGAAAGCTGGGTTGCATCTTTCGTACCTTCAGCACCAACCATACCATGGGACAACCACTTCCACCATCCTTGAGGCTTGCTTAATGGTTGATCATCATCTAGTAACTTATCAAAAGCATTATTGGCAACAATAGCTCCAATGGCCAAGGGCGAAGCTTTATAGGGGGGGGGGGGGGGGCCGACCCCCGAAATTTTTTTTGCGATATAGGGGGTATATAGTTTTCGTGTAGAAAAATTTCGGTATATTAGATTTCGACCCCCCATTTTAATTGTGAAATTTCTGTATATTAGATCCCGACCCCCCACTAAAACTTGGCAAGCTTCGCCACTGCCAATGGCAAAGGCTGAATCTACCAAGAAGTCCTACATATGAGTAGTTTTCAGTAAGAATAAGTAAAATCCAAAAGCTACATGTTTATATGAAAAAGAATAAAAGACGACCAGGTACCCATAGTGCATAACAGATAGCATATAGTCACAAACTTCCATTGATCAAAATCATACATGAATTGAAGCTCAAGCTCAGCAGCAGTCGCATAGATGATATGTCCTTGTGGGCCAGTTCTAAAAACAATTACATCATTGACTGGCTAATCAGATATGTCCATAAAATGTGTAATTTAAGATAAGCCATTCAACTAAAAATATATCAATACAATGTATTGAGCCAATATAAGCAGTGGGCACACAATAGTTGTATTACTCTACATATTCACGTTTTTCGAAGTGCATTTAGCTACTAAGTAACAACCTGATGACTCCATTTTTAGATTCATATAAAGGGTCAATCTTGTAAATAATAATGCTTTTATGCAAGAAAATTTGACAGGAAGCCTTAAAACATCACCTCTAAGATAGAAACAGAGTGTGCGGCAAGAAAGACTTACATGTAAATAGCCACAGTTTTGTCTCACGCAGCATACTTCGTCTCACGCAAAATACCACAGTTTTGTCCTTTAGGTAGTCATACGTAATCAACATGCTATTCAATATTTTAACAACAAATAATTGAATGTTATTGAGGTAGTTTGATACATTTTAATGCACTTAAAATAGAATACCTGTTTAACCAATTCAGCCCATTGGCCCCTTTCCTTCTGTATCTTTTAGCATAGCCTATTTGATATTTTAGAGACAAATCCTTACCCGAAATCGACCTATTTCCTGGTAAATGGGTCAAAAGGGTAGTCGATTAAACTCTGTCCCCCACCACTGCTGACACCACGACCTGTGATTTCTGCTTTTATAGTCTATAACCTTACCCTGCTTGCCATGATAACGAAACAAATCACGATAAGCTTGACAATAAATAAATACATCAAATGAGATTCAGTTGACATTTCAAACTATAGAGCATAGCATGTTATTCTAACAATATCTAAACATGTCTAATGCAAATAAAGAGTGTATCAGCAGGCTTCCATTCTTTAACCACAGATAGAATTTGCATCAGTTTAACCACAATGCATGACGCCTACATATGTAATCCACCAATCACATCACTTTACCCAATGGTCAAACTGTGGAGGAAATCTAATGGATGAAAAAAGTCGTTTTCTCTTAATATCTGTTAAAAACTAAAGCAATATGCTCATCGTCAGGATATTTAAGTACACTCACCACAAGCTCTTTTTCGGCATCAATGACGGAAACAACAGGCAAGGAATTTTATAAATTATGTTATTAGAAATTTCAGAACAGACCAACATGTGATGTTTAGCTTAAATACTACGAACCTTGTACCATATTCTTCAAAGCGTCCGCCTCAACCGTATCGGACATCACATAAATTCTTCACTGCCTTTTATTTGTTTTTTTGCATTGTAATATGAATACATATGGTATATTATCAAATCTCGGTATTATTACAGATGGTATAAGATGCTGGAATAGGTTACCCAAACAGCCCCTAACTAAAGACAATATTTAGAGTGGTCGGAATGAGCATGTCAAGGTTTATTAGCGGCTAAAATAAGTTATACTAACAACCCCTAATAACAACATGTAAAGGTTAAAATATTTGCTAAAATAAGCTATTCAAACACCCCCTAATTAGCACGACTCAAGGTTATAAGCTGCTGCAATAAGCTCTCCAAACAGCTCCTAATCAAGCTGTTATGTCATTATTACGAACATTTTTCAGATAACCTAAAATAAGAGAGGTTTTCACAAATAAATGTTTAATTCTAACCCGACCCATTTTGACCTACAAACAAAATGACTAATTTTGACCCATCCAATTCCTTGCCAATACTAATCATTTAGTTTATCTATAAAAATGAAAGAAGCGAACGAAGTGATCTACAACACTTATCAATGCAGAAAAATGAACGGGTCCAAATTATCAATTTTGATCCACTCATAGTATCTACCCAAATGACAGTTTTAACCAATATAGTAGACATTCACATACTTGATCACAATTTTCAAAGATAGGCTATTTACATCATACATAAACGCACATCTATATGTGACAATTGTTAAAAAAAGATACAGTTTCCAACTTAGTTTAAGATACAGTGAACATACCAAAAAGCAACACACATGACACAATGACATTAATTATTAGAGCATCTCCAAGCACCCGCCTTGCATATAAAGTATTCTGCCACAAATATTTCATGTTTATATATTAGTCTCATTAAACATGTTTATACAGAGGAAACATGCAAAAGACAATACCTCTAAAAGTTCATTTATTATATCTATGCCATGAGATGACATGACCCTTTGTTGGAGCGCAGCCTGTTACGAAAATTATAGATGACACAGACACCAAAATATATACTTTGACATTTTAACACTCAACATCAAGTGTAAGTGACGATAAAATAAATAGCCTGAATGAGAGGATCACCACACGCACTATCAATCAAACTTTCTCGTCGAAGTAAGCACAGTAAATGTGTCTTGTGCACAAGCTTGGCGCCACTGCATGTGACAAAAATAAAGAACCTATTAAGCTTAAATACAGTTTATGCATGAGAATAACAAAGCTTTAGTTGCTTTAATGGTGGATATGTTTGTTATTGTTACAAACAACCCGAGTTCGAGCTTCTTCACTATTTTTTTAGTACAATATATATTCACTCTGCTATTTTGCAAAAATATAGCATACTGTACCTCAAATGGAAGCAGATCTTGATTGAATTGACTGCGAGGTCGCATATAATGAATTAATGAGCTACAATGGTTGATCTTAATGGTTTCGTATCTCATGTGTGTGCTGAATTTTGGTATTCCATCTCTCCATAAGTGATACGATTCCTAGCAGATCTCAAAAGAGATGACAGAAAAACTTCACATACTGAGTAAATCAGAAAACTTATAATCTTATATAGAACAGAGTTAAAGGACCAACCTCAAGCTCAAATGGCATTACTACGCCTCATCCAATCATACTTTTCGGGTTTAAGTGAGGTAATAAATCATCAATGAAAGCTTTTCCTCCTTTACTGCAATACTCAATAGATTACCAAGAAAAGAACCAAGATGTAGTTTTTGCCCACAATACAGAGGCGGCGTATTTCATGACAATCCTCTAATATATCAAGCAGCATTTGTCTAAGTGCCCCTGCTTGGTACCAAGGTTTGCTTGCAAATACGAAGTTGTTCAAGTATGGCAGCTGTTAATCTGTTTGGTAAAATCTTCATTAGATCTTGAACCTGGAGTACGAAACAAAGTTTTCTTTACTGCATGTGGATGCAACAATCAACGTTGAAATCATATCTAACATTTATAGAATTATGATCTGACTAAACATAAATCAAATATTCAAATGCTCACATATGGGTCTAAATCGATTAGCCTGTGCTCAAAGTGTTGTATTCGTGAATTAAGGGCAGCTTCAACCACCTGAAATTCCAACATCAAAATTCTTATTATAACTTGGCAAATCCATTATAAAAAGTTGAGCTAAAGTTCATTTACAAAGCAATAGCAAATCTCAAAAGAGATGACAGAAAAACATCACATACTAAGTAAATCATAAAACTTATAATCTTATATAGAACAGAGTTAAAGGACCAAACTCAAGTTCAAATGGCATTACGCACTAAGCCTCCTCCAATCATATAATATATATATATATATATATATATATATATATATATATATATATATATATATATATATATATATATATATATATATTGACATTTTAACACTCAACATCAAGTCTAAGTGACGATAAAATAAATAACCTGAATGAGAGGATCACCACACGCACTATCAATCAAACTTTCTCGTCGAAGTAAGCACAATAAATGTGTCTTGTGCACAAGCACGGCGTTACTGCCTGTGACAAAATAAAGAACCTATTAAGCTCAAGTACAGTTTATGCATGAGAATAAAAAAGCTTTAGAAAAACAAAAACCGTAAATTTGATAGGTTTTTGTGCTTTTCAAATGATCTTGTGGAGGTGTGAAGTTTACCCTGGAAATTGTGTGTGGTGTCATAGACAATACCAATAACAAAGACAAACTAATGAAGTTATTGACTCATTATTTTAACACTAACATAAATGAATATGCAAAACGGCCAAGCAGAAGAATATAAATGAGTACCTAAATTGTATGCAAACGACCAAGCAGAAGAATATAAATGAGTACCTCCACAGTCTTACTTCTATTAACAGTCTCGCATCGCCCATACCTGCAATAACAGTGAATCAACAAATAGCTCAAATTAAACATTAAAATTCTTAAAAGCATTCATAAATCATGCAAAAAGTTCATAAGCTCACTTTTTCGGTTATCAAAGAGCTTATCAGATTTAGCTTATGTACTTAACCAAGTACAAAAGCTCAAACCTAATAACCTCAGGAACCTGGATTACCAACTCTTCACATTTACGCTCACTTGCCTATAGTGTAAAATGAATAATAAAAATAGATTATTAGCAGTTTAATAAAAAGAATGAAAGCAATGATTATCATTATAAATACTCACTCATATCCAATACTGACCGTAGTCAAGGTCCCATCACCCAAATCGCCATAATTGACTGTATAGCCAAGATATTCTGATCCTGGAATTTCTCGTTCAAGAATCTCTGACTCCACACCAAAAATATTCGAGCTTTGGTTAATAGGGTCAAATAAATGATTTTGATTGTACCAAGAACTAATCAACTAATCATAATAAGTTTGATACTGCTAATTAGTTATGACACAAAAAAAAAACCTAACATAAGCAGCAGACCCACGATTCAAATTACTAACCATTCACAAATCATATTTGTATACAAAAAGCGTACTAACCTTTCTTCTTTGTCCCGAATGCAGAAGGAACAATTGTGGCTGAGGAAAAATATGAATGAATGGAAAAAAGCATATACGAAAAATAACCTAAACAAAGAAGATGGCCAATCTGGAAAAAGCTGTAATTCGTATCTGTCATATATGAAGTCTACTGTACCATAATATCACATTCACGGTAGAATTGACGTACGGAGTGTGTGTAGAATGTGTCTTGGTAACCCTTAAAACTGCAGTTGTAGAATGTTGCACCATTGCGCAAGGCCACAACTTCGTGGTTTATTGACTCGGCTGTGCTTCTTATCGTTATATTGACTGCCACAAAGTAAGGCGACATCATGACTGCAAAAATTTCAAGGCTCAGTCAAAATGCATCTAAAATACTGGACCAGCTTAGACATAAATATGGTGTAAGAATTGGCTGAAGTTCTTAGTATAGTGCATTTGGTATCAGGACGAAGCTCAAAAACCTAATATATGAAGAAAAAAACTACATATCAGTGAATGGGTTTATTTTTGTTTTTAGCTTTTAAGATTAACACAGTTCACAATAATATTGCCCCTTTTTAGTATAGTGTTATCGTCTATTGCAGTTCTTAAAATTGAAAGAAAGAAAGTATATAGGCAAATGAATATAGCAAACGTGTCAATCCACATAGACCTAATTTGGTCCGAAATGGATGAAAAATAAAACTAAATAGCTACAATTCAAAAGAGAATTATAAGATGTACTGTTCATAATGATTAGACATTGAGTGGGACTTATAATTTAGTAATTGGGTAGGATGTAGGACAATTACTTTCATAAATATGATAATCAACACATAAACATGACCTGTTATGGATAAAAGATAGCCCCTTTATGTACTTAGTGTGGTTATAAAACACCTTGCCTTCATACTCCGCAGATAGCTCATAGCATTCTTGAACCTACACAATCAAACACCCTAATAATCTTAATAACCCGCACCTTATTATATCAATAAACTCAATGAGACATTTTATCAAAACATTTAAACAGTATGTTATCGATCCGATATTAGTGACATCCTATATGTATGGCGGGTATTTACTATATAACAATACAAATTTATCCCGATCCCAAACCTAAACTATGTTACCTAAAGCCACATATTTATTAAATCTGCACATATAATATACATATAATGCAAGAGCTAAAAAAACTATAAATATGATAGGTAACATAATCAGAAGAAATTGACATTTAACAGTTTCAACACCCAAATTAGATTAATGAAAAGGATCTACATATAATATACCTGGACTTCTTCAACCTTGAAGGATTTCAAGCAATGCTGAATGACATGATGACCATTGGTGTTTTTGGTCAAGGGAACAGTAATCCTCTTAAGTGCTTTGACTATCAAAGACCGCTGATCTGTGGTTGTGAGGAGTTCAATCAACTTCTGCTTGACATGTATATCCTGTTATGTCATCTGCTGCTGGGGTGAAAAAAGTTATTGGTGCTGTTGCATCAATTAGAAGTAATTATAAAATCGAAAATGACTTGGTTCATATTTGTAATTAAAAATAAATAATTAATTACATAATCAAAATCGAGATCAAGATAAAGTGTTAAGATTACCTTGGTTCAAAAGCTGTGGATGCATGCTTCATAATAGCAAATAAGATTACTGGCAACATGATAATGAGATTGGAGCCTAGCTACTGGTGAATTTGTTTGGGTGTTTTTTGTTCCGGATTTTTTTTAGGGTTTTGTGTTTGTTTTTCCTGGGAGGAAGGATACCGGTAAAGGTTGGAAAAATAAAGGTATATTTTCTGGATAATAATAATTGTAGGATTCTGAAAAATATAGGTATATTTTCCTGCATAATAATAATAATTTAATTTTATGCATAATCTATTCATTAAATATAGCTTAACAATATCAATTATTTAAGCATTACTTATTTAGTTTGTATTTTAAATCACAAAAACTGGCTTGGTCTAGTGGTTTAAAGCATTTGTATGTGGATTAAATGACCCATGTTCGATTCTTGACAATGTCAAATTTTTTGAAATCCGAATTTTAGTTGATTAATAGTTGCTTAGGTGGCATACTTTATGATTATGTGGCATTTTTATGATTATGTGGCATTGAGGTGGCATTTATGTGGCATTATCTACGTGTAACGCCTCCTGTTATATATAATGTAGAGATATATATATCAAAACAATGAGGTTAATTCAAGTATGACAACATAAGAAGTGGTTAAACACTTGAACCACAACTAAAACAAAAAAAGGCTGGCCTGAACTCAAAATTCTGTTTTACTTCATACATTTGAAACTCTGTACACATATCAGAAAGACTAAACTCTATGAGCTTGGACTGACTGCTAGAGTGCAAATAGTGATCGACTCTGTCATTTTCCTTCTTTAAGCAGTCCTCTGTCAATCTGCTCGCCTTCACGTTCTTGATTAATCTGTATCAAGAGCACTGCACTGTTAATTGCAACTTCACGCAACAGACAAAAAATGGTGCAAGCAAATTAATAAAACTTACGAGGGCAATCACTGCATCTTTGGCTCTACCCTTAGTTTCCGCATAAACCTGTATGAAAAGTAAAGGGTTTCATGAGTAACGAAAAAATAACACTTGTAATGAATTGTTTGCTCAAACTAATACTTACCGAGTCGCGAAAACAAGTGAGACCAACTTCATGCAGGCCAGGCAAAGACCTACGAGTAATAAAATAACGATCAAGGTAGTGGAAAAACCGTGAAAGCCACCTGACCATCACTTTATGATTCGACCAACGCTTCACAAGCTCCCGCAACATAAACTCATCATGCTTCTCTCGCAATGATGGCAATACCTATAAAACGCCATCAAATGCAGCTATTAGAATCACTAACAAAGATATGTAAGCCATGAGTTACGCTGCATATTAAACCCAATACAGTATTTGACACCACCATATGGATAGTATGCTTAATTATTACACTATTAGTGCCTTTAGATGATGTCAGTTCCCTTCACAATAATGACTTATTAGTCACCATAATGACTTCAAAAAAAAACCAACATATAAAACATTCAATTGGATTATTAACAAACAAACAACAATGGGAAATAGCATACCTGAGCTGTGCTGTCTGATAAAGGTGTAAGCTTAGTCTCGTCAGCCTGTAGCATTTAATACAAGTACATTTCAGGCATGGTTAACTTCTTGAAATTACTAAAATTCATCTTACAAGTTTCTATATAATCAAAGAAACAGATTACAACGGGTAAAATGGGAACTAGTGAAAATATACCTTTGGCTGCACCGAAGCACTCTCATCATTGTGCTCAACAATATCTGTAGTCCCTTCACATATAGAAGTCAACACTTTGCTGTAGTTATCCAAAGAACCACCCAAAGAGGTCACTAATCTTTCCAACTGAGGCCTAAGCTTGTCTGCAGACTTCTTGAGTACCTCTTCTCCCAATTTCCGAGCAACTGGTAAAACACCCTACGTACAAATAAAAAAACTAATCAATAACAAAAAATGAAATTGTGAACATGATTAAGTTACAAACTACAAACACGTTAGCCAATACCTCACTGTTGTTATTTATGCTAGCAAGTAGCGGCTTGATCATATCAACTGAAATTTCTTCACTTTCTTCCAAAACAAGAGCCATTATATTCACCATTGGTGAATAAATGTTTTTCAGATGATGGTCCCTGAATAACAAAGGAAGCATAATTGCTCAAATTTGCCCATTCTTCTCGAATACCATATATCTCGGCATCCTAGCAACTGGTAAATAAGCTCAACAAACACACCCTGATTTTTTTTGTTATAACCACAATCAACCAATCCGAATCCATGTCCAACCTTATCACAATAACAACAAGGAATAAAAATAAGCCAAACACCCCTTTCGGTTTGGCTGTCACGAACCGAGAACCCAAGCCAACAAACCCCTTAGGTTGTTTTTGGTTTACCGAGAACAAATAAACATCCCTTCGGGCCGTTTTTTAGTTGAGTCTAAACAAATAAATACCCCCTATTTTATTCTCTAATTCGAATCTAAACAAACCAACACCACACGACTTGATTAACAAAAACGGTTTTAATAAATCATTAATCCACGAAAACACATAAAACAATTATGTAATCGGTTTATACAAAAGAAAGTGACAAAGATAAATTAA